>BPTQ01000008.1:289705767-289899063 GCA_019973895.1 Chrysanthemum seticuspe | reverse complement strand
AAACTAATCGAATCTCATTTGAGGATATTTATCCTCTAGACTAATACGTACTTTCATCTGTCTTTTGCTATTTGTGAATATTCGTGTTCCCAATAACTTAACACGGATTAAGATATTGACGTAAACCAGAATAGGGTTCATCTATAAGCACATTGGGTCCGTAATCCCAGCTTATCAAATGAAACTTTTCACTAGTGTGCTAAGGTTCACTATAGGCCATTGGTGGATCACCATAAACAAAGACGACTTAACTAATAGATTGGGACGATGACCCGAGAGCTGAGGTTGTCAAAGGCCCAATATATATATATATAACACTGTTAGGCATGAAAGTCCAGTAAAGAGCTGTGCTAAGTACAGAGTAGTAAAGTTGTAAAATCATTTGAACCAAATGAACAAAGTTTAAGCGCATTGGAACCTCCAAATCGCCGCTTAAGTACTAGTACTGTAGTGCATGTAAAGTATACCTGATACTAATCAGATGTAAAGTAACTGTAGTACACGTAGAGTAACTAAGTACGTGGAATCAATGAGATGCACATGATGTCAATGAAATGTAGACTAATCATAGTCCATATGAAATGTACGTGATGTCATGATCATGAATTCGCCGCTAAACCTCCAAGGTTACGCGAATTTGAAACAAGTAAACCAAGTTTACTAAAATGTTGAAATGATGAGACATGAATCGTGTCGAGAAATGACCTGAAAGTACGGATTGTCACAATATATATATATATAACCCGGAAACTGTTGGAGTCGAGAGCCCAGTAGCAGGGTTAGATAATCAATTCAGCAGAAACAAATACCACTAGGTGGTTACCGGATATCACTTGGAATCGTGTGATCACTTTTCAAAGTAAACTATTCGACCCTAATGCCTGGGTTACACGAATATCTACTTGGGATAAGACCAAATGCAGTTATAGAATTAGGCACAATTCAATAACCCTTGTGCTTATAAGTGTTTATCGTTTTCTGTCTACTTTCATGCATAATCAGATCTCCTATTTATAGGAGTTTACTCTAAGCTAATCAAATGGAATTATGAGTATTAATCGGCCCATTAATAGCCTCATAATTATCCCCATTATAGCCGTTAGTGGTTACATGACCAATTAAACGTGGTCATTAAGCAGTTGAAACTGCCACTTGAATAGGTCAAAACCGTTACAAGCAGTACTTTCATAGTGCTATCAGTGGATACACTGCTTCAGTGGAATCCACAAGCTTCAGTGGAAAACACAAGCTTCAGTGGAAACACTGCTTATCAGTGGAAACACTGCCTATCAGTGGAAGCACTGCCTATCAGTGGAAACCACAAGCAGTACTTTCCACAAGCAGTACTTTCTACTAGCACTACCAATACAAACCACTACAAGAGTCAGGGTGTTCATGGACCTTATGGGTGTACACTCCGTACCTCCTAACCCATTACAAGGTGTGAACTAATCCCACAAGTGTACTAAATTTTCCAACAATCCTCCCCAAATTTAGTTCAATTCCTTTGCATAAAAAATAAACATAAAGCAAAACATGTGCATAAACAAAAATGTCCTGAGGATTGAATTTCCATCTTAGTAAATTACACGTTCAAATATTCAAGAATCAGGGTGTTCTAAGAATTGAACCCTTTAACCCATTTGAATACCTGAAGATAAAATACACACAAGTTTTCAAATACTTAAAAGCTCCTGACACTATACAAGCCATGTGTCCATATCCAAATTCATAAATGTTGCAAAAGCTAAAAGTCCAAAGCTTCCTGAAGCGGCAAAACTTCAACATTTACATAGGTGGTTCCTCTTTATTCATGCTCCTGCCAAGCACTTTTTCAAAGAAAATTAACCATTGAGAAGTAAAGACTTCATCCTCCTTTCAGCAGGTTCTGAGCACAACCTTGGGATGTAAATAAAACATGTGCTCCAGTCTACTGAATGTTCAGCTTTCCACATTGAACTCAGCTCCCAAGTTTCCTCAGGAGGGAGTTGGGTGTCCTAGCATTCAGTGACTAAGTTGGACTTAAACCCATCCCTTTAGTAGACTTTATAACCAAGTCTCTAGCCAAACCCTTCGTCAAGTGATCATCTAAGTTCTGTTGAGATCTCACAAACTCTATAGATACCACCCCATTCATGATAAGCTCACGAATCATGCTATGTCTGACACCTAAGTGTCTAGACTTACCATTGTACATCTGGCTATAAGCCTTAGCCAATGTAGCTGCACTATCACACCGGATAGAAATAGGTGCTATAGGTTTAGGCCACAATGGAATCTCAAGAAGCAAGTTTTTCAACCATTCAGCTTCTTTTCTAGCAGCTGCTAGAGCCACAAATTCAGATTCCATTATTGAACTGGTGATGCAAGTTTGTTTCTTGGATGCCTAAGAAATTGCACCTCCACCAAGTAGGAATACCCAGCCACTGGTAGACGAATTGTCTTCAGTGTTACTGATCCAACTTGCATCAGTGTAACCTTCCAATACTGATGGGTAACCAGTATATGAGAGACTATAATCCATACTTCTTTTCAAATACTTCAGTACCCTTTGAACTGATTGCCAGTGATGAGCACTAGGATTACTAGTATACCTGCTCAATTTTCCCACTGCAAAACCAATATCAGGCCTTGTACAAGTCATGGCATACATCAGGCAGCCAATTACCCTAGAATACTCAAGTTGAGATACAGCGTTGCCATTATTAGGCATCAGCTTCTCACAAGTATCCATAGGTGTACTCACTGGAGTACAGTCAAAGTAATTATATTTCCTCAGTACCTTCTCAATATAATGAGACTGAGAGATAGAAATTCTTTTACTTTCATGTTTAATCCTTATACCAAGGATAACATCAGCCTCCCCCATGTCCTTCATGGAGAACCTTGATGACAAAAACTCCTTTGTCAGGTCAACCTGATTTTGGTCAGTGCCAAAGATCAACATGTCATCATCATATAGACAAATGATGACTCCTTTACCAGATTCATCAAATTTTCTATATACACATTTGTCAGCTTGATTAAGAACATAACCACTAGACAAAACCACTTCATCAAATTTTTGATGCCATTGCTTAGGTGCCTGCTTAAGTCCATAGAGAGACTTAATCAGTTTACACACCTTGTTTTCATTGCCAGGCATGATGAAGCCCTGAGGTTGGTTCATGTAAACCTCCTCATCCAATTCACCATTCAAGAAAGCTGTCTTCACATCCATCTGATGAATAACCAGATTGTGAATAGATGCCAAAGCAATCAGCAGTCTTATGGTACTGATACGAGCCACAGGGGCATAAGTATCAAAATAGTCTATCCCTGACTTTTGTTTAAAGCCCAGAATGACTAGTCTAGCCTTGAACTTTTCAATAGTTCCATCTACCTTCATTTTCCTTTTGAAAATCCATTTGCAACCTAAAGGTTTGCAACCAGGAGGTAGATCAACCAACACCCAAGTGTTGTTGCCCATGATGGAATCCATCTCATCATTGATTGCTTCTTTCCAGAAAGCAATATCCTGGGACTTCATTGCTTCTTCAAATGTCTTGGGATCATCCTCTACAATGAAGCAATAGGAGTATTGGTCTGAGACCTCATCCCTTGATCCTTCAACTAAGTATAGTTGAAACTCAGGTCCAAATGACTTTGGAGTCCTGACCCTTTTGCTCTTCCTGAGCACAGGTTCAGGTTGTTGTACTACAACCTCATCAGGGACCACTGATGGTTCATCATCAGGGACCTCTGATACACCAGTGTCATGAGTTCTATTAGGAATCCTCTGACTTGGTCTAGGGACTGATGAGAATCTATTCTCATCAAAGTCTGCATCCCTTGATTCAATTATTGAGTTAATTGAAATATATTCATTAGGTTCAATAACATAGAACCTAAAAGCCTTGGAATGCTAAGCATATCCAACAAAGATGCAGTCAATGCCTCTTTCACCCAAAGTTTTCATCTTAGGATCAGGGAGTCTTACAACAGCCCTACAACCCCAAACCTTGAGATAGTTCAGGTTGGGTTTCCTTTTAGTCCAGAGTTCATAAGGGGTAACTTTGTTCCTTTTGTTGGGAACCCTATTTAATAAATAGCAAGCTGTTAACATAGCTTCACCCCAGAACCCTTGACTCAGTCCTGAATAGGACAACATGGAGTTAACCATTTCCTTCAGCACCCTGTTTTTCCTTTCAGAAATGCCATTTTGCTGAGGAGTATAAGGGGCAGTCGTTTCATGGATTATACCAACAGACTGAAAGTACTGAGTATCCATGTACTCACCTCCCCTATCAGTCCTTAATCTTTTGATCAAAGACCCAAGTTGTAATTCAACTTCAGTTTTAAACACTTTGAATTTATCTAATGCTTCATCCTTGGTATGTAACAGATAGACATAACAAAATCTAGAAGCATCATCAATAAATGTCACAAAGTACTTCTTATTTCCCAAAGAAGGAGTGGCATGCAAATCACACAGGTCACTGTGTATAAGCTCCAAGACCTTAGTCTCACGACTAACACCCTGAAAAGGTTTCTTGGTTATCTTGGTCAACATGCAAGTTTTACACTTTTCAGTGTCCATGTCAAATGCTGGGATTAAACCATCCCTAGACATATCTTGCATTCTTTTATAGTGAACATGGCCAAGTCTAGCATGCCAAAGGGTAGAGTCAGTCTGGTCATATGTGGTCACAAAAGCTGAAATAACACTATCAGTGGTAACATTAAGCCTGAACATTTGATTACATAAATAACCAAAACCAATAAAAACACCATGCTTAGAAATCACAAATTTATCAGACTCAATAACTTGTTTATAACCATGATTATTCAAAACACTACTTGAAACCAAGTTCTTCCTGATATCAGGAACATGAATAACATCAAACAAGGTTACAATCTTTCCTGAACTAAACCTAAGATCTACACAACCACGACCATGCACCAAGGCTGTTGACTCATTTCCCATGTGAAGAATAGAACCATCATTCAGTGACTCATAAGTCTTGAACCAGCTTCTATCTTTACACACATGAACTGTTGCACCAGAGTCAACCCACCACGCAACATCATCATCCTGCACATAAAAAGATTCAGATACATATGTAACATAATAAATCTGAAAAGACTTATTAAACATATTCTGGCCTTTCAGTGAGTTGGCTGAACCACCACTCCCTGAACCATTAGTGCCTGATCCATTGGCTTTACCACCAATTTTAACACCTTTGCAGTCCCTTTTAATGTGACCAGTCTTGCCACATTTCCAACAAGTAGGTGTTGCCTTCTTGTTAGGATCTGCCCTTGTGTTGTCATGAAATTTGCGTTTGCCTTTGTTGTCATTGTACCTGGTGGAGTTGTTATGCTCCACCAGATTGACAACAGATGGTCCAGCAACATTGCTACTCTTTGGCTTGTCATTATCCTGCACCTTGAGGGATTCCTCAATGCGCAGATGACTGCCCAACTTAACAAGAGTTAACTCCTCCTTCATATGTTTCAAGGTATGCTTGAAATCTTTCCATGAAGGAGGGAGTTTGTCAATGACACAAGAGACTTTGATAGCCTCATCCATGTTCATATGGTGTTGTGTAAACCTTCCAAGTATTCCAAGAAGTTCATTGTATTGTTCCATAACTGGTCTTGAATCAGTCATTTTGTAATTTGTGAAATTACTAACAAGGAACTTCTTACTTGATGCATCCTCAGCCATATATTTGGCATCCAAGGAATCCCACAGTTCTTTGGAAGATTCAAAGTTCTGATAAATATCAAACAGAGAATCAGACATACCATTGAGAATAAGACCTCTGCATATGTAGTCATCATTCTCCCATTTGCTCCTTCTCCTGATCTGCTCCACAGTAGCATCATCCCCATCATCAGGAATAGGTGTAGTAAGCACATACACCACACTCATGCTTGACAGCAAGAAGTGCATCTTCTTCTGCCACCTCCTAAAGTCCACCCCTTCAAACTTATCAAGCTTGGCAAAGTTTGAAGCTATATGTTTCATTGCAGCAGCAACCATTGATTATCACAAAATAGTTTACTTTGATTGTTGGAGTCGAGAGCCCAGTAGCAGGGTTAGATAATCAATTCAGCAGAAACAAATACCACTAGGTGGTTACCGGATATCACTTGGAATCGTGTGATCACTTTCCAAAGTAAACTATTCGACCCTAATGCCTGGGTTACACGAATATATACTTGGGATAAGACCAAATGCAGTTATAGAATTAGGCACAATTCAATAACCCTTATGCTTATAAGTGTTTATCGTTTTTTGTCTACTTTCATGCATAATCAGATCTCCTATTTATAGGAGTTTACTCTAAGCTAATCAAATGGAATTATGAGTATTAATCGGCCCATTAATAGCCTCATAATTATCCCTATTATAGCCGTTAGTGGTTACATGACCAATTAAACGTGGTCATTAAGCAGTTGAAACTGCCACTTGAATAGGTCAAAACCGTTACAAGCAGTACTTTCATCAGTACTTTCATAGTGCTATCAGTGGATACACTGCTTTAGTGGAATCCACAAGCTTCAGTGGAAAACACAAGCTTCAGTGGAAACACTGCTTATCAGTGGAAACACTGCCTATCAGTGGAAGCACTGCCTATCAGTGGAAACCACAAGCAGTACTTTCCACAAGCAGTACTTTCTACTAGCACTACCAATACAAACCACTACAAGAGTCAGGGTGTTCATGGACCTTATGGGTGTACACTCCGTACCTCCTAACCCATTACAAGGTGTGAACTAATCCCACAAGTGTACTAAATTTTCCAACAATCCTCCCCAAATTTAGTTCAATTCCTTTGCATAAAAAATAAACATAAAGCAAAACATGTGCATAAACAAAAATGTCCCGAGGATTGAATTTCCATCTTAGTAAATTACACGTTCAAATATTCGAGAATCAGGGTGTTCTAAGAATTGAACCCTTTAACCCATTTGAATACCTGAAGATAAAATACACACAAGTTTTCAAATACTTAAAAGCTCCTGACACTATACAAGCCATGTGTCCATATCCAAATTCATAAATGTTGCAAAAGCTAAAAGTCCAAAGCTTCCTGAAGTGGCAAAACTTCAACATTTACATAGGTGGTTCCTCTTTATTCATGCTCCTGCCAAGCACTTTTTCAAAGAAAATTAACCATTGAGAAGTAAAGACTTCATCCTCCTTTCAGCAGGTTCTGAGCACAACCTTGGAATGTTCAGATTTCCACATTGAACTCAGCTCCCAAGTTTCCTCAGGAGGGAGTTGGGTGTCCTAGCATTCAGTGACTAAGTTGGACATAAACCCATCCCTTTAGTAGACTTTATAACCAAGTCTCTAGCCAAACCCTTCATCAAGTGATCATCTAAGTTCTGTTGAGATCTCACAAACTCTATAGATACCACCCCATTCATGATAAGCTCACGAATCATGCTATGTCTGACACCTAAGTGTCTAGACTTACCATTGTACATCTGGCTATAAGCCTTAGCCAATGTAGCTGCACTATCACACCGGATAGAAATAGGTGCTATAGGTTTAGGCCACAATGGAATCTCAAGAAGCAAGTTTTTCAACCATTCAGCTTCTTTTCCAGCAGGTGCTAGAGCCACAAATTCAGATTCCATTATTGAACTGGTGATGCAAGTTTGTTTCTTGGATGCCCAAGAAATTGCACCTCCACCAAGTAGGAATACCCAGTCACTGGTAGACGAATTGTCTTCAGTGTTACTTTACAACACAATAATTATCTGAAATTACAAAGTAAGGGAAATAAAGGAAACCTTACAATATACCAAGGAGAGTCGATTGAAGGAGAAAACCGAAATATACAACCCAAACACTCTTGATTCAAGATTGATTACAAGGAACCAAATACAACCCGAATATCAAATGAGCTTTAATTGGAATGATTGGAGATGAACCAGAACTAATTGAGACTTGAGCTACCATCCTCCTACCTTGAATTACAAAACCCCTAACTTAATTTTGAAAATCCATCTACTTTACAAAACCTAATTTTTCTTTTTACATGAATTTGGTGTGAAGATATGTTGAATCTACGAGAAGATCGTGATCATAAATGGAGGATTAGAAGGAAGTTTGACTCTACATCTTCTTGGCCTCGAGTGATAGGGGATCTATTCCTGGCTATAGTCCCTTTCTTCCACCTTTACCAACATGCTCGTGACTTTTCTAGAGTACTGAGATTGACATGATGGTTCATGGTTGATTGAAGAGGAAAGGGGAATATGAATCTTTTTGGTTCCTTGTTCTTGGAAAGAAACGCAGAAAAGGAGAGAAAGGAGACAGGAATGAGGCAGTGTGAGTGGGCTAGGATTAGGATAGGTAGGTTTTATTTTGTTTTTATTATTAAATACTGTATAAACTGTACCCCGTGTTTTGTCGATCTTCTGTGTAAACGTACCTTCCCGGTACCCGAAAAATATAAAAATTATACTTTTAGAAAAGTTTTATCGAGCGTAATAATATGGTATTATTATTACGTAGGATTTTGATTATAACTGTTTGCCGTTACTAATTTGGTGTCAGTAAGCGTGCGGTACCGTGTTTTTCTAAATTCACAAGATAGCCTCTCGTTTTCTTTCGTAGATTACTAGTGAATGTTAAAAAGTGTATATTTCACCTACCTAAGAATTTATTTTTAGTTATGTGTGTTACTCCGTGCTGCAGTGTGCAGGATAACTTCCCAAAATAATGGTTAAAGCCTATGTATGCTTAAATTTAACTTGGACAATAATAAATTTCACATTTACAATAAAGATACTCAGTGGACAAGAATCGTGTGTGCAGTGTCGGGTTTTCAAAGAAACGAGATTACCTCTCATTTTTAAATCTAAATATTGACAACTGTCAGAAAATAACCGATTTTGAATTTTCTGACGTAATCAATATTATTATAATAATCCAAAATTTTACTTGTTGTTATAGTCTACCCACCTTACAAGAGATCCGTCTCGGATCTCAGTTTACGTTACCCGATAGAGTGTCGGGAAAAAGGTGAGGGTATTTGGAACAAGTTTTGAATTTTCCCTAGGTTGTTTTAGGGTTTCCCCTTTGGGTATATGCTGGCAGCACATCCTCTATCTGAGGTGCCATGATTTTCTGGGGTAGGTTCATTGGGTGAAATTTCTAATTCTTGATGTTATGAGGTTTCACTATTTGTTAGTGTGAGCACCTCTAACTTCCCATGGTCTTATCAAAACGTACCCATTTCTGGTGTTTAATGATACTAAAGTATATGGGTTGATTCTTAAGATTTGCTATGGGTTTGTGTGTTTTCTTCTTTAAAGATGAAGAAACATTTGTTTTTGAAATTTTCTTTTGAATAAATGTTTACACAAGTTTGACTAAGACCAGATTTCAAAATCGATAATGTGTAAAAATGACACCATTTTCAAAAGATTGTAAAACCGGTTCTTAATTATGGTGTGTATAAGAAGGTTTTTTGAAACTTTTAGTGTTTCAGCATTTTGTCTCATTTTAATGAGGGATTTGGAAAGTATTATTATAGGATTTTTAAAGGGGAATTCTCAAAATTTAGAACTATATTGTAGCAAGGATGTGTAGCAGGATATAACATTTACCCATAGGTACGAGTAGAGTTTAGTTGTCTAAGTTGGGAAAGGTTAGGGGTTTAATAGTTGATGAACCTCATGGTTATCTATGGTTTTAGGCAGAGGTGTGGGATACATCCTAAGGTCAGGCTTAACTACCAAAGAGGACATTGATCATTTCTGTTTATGGGGTATTAACTTAAAACGCTTTTCGAGGGAGTAAGTAACCAATAGAGTGGTTCTAGAATAATTTTTAAAGTATTAAGAAACACTTTATTTTTGTGAGGTAGAAGTGAAATTGTAGTTTACTTTATGGTGAAATGGTAAGGTGGTAATTTGGTTTGTAGAATAATTCATGAAGTGATTCATAAGATATTTTGATTATAATAGTCTGTGGGATAATCGAAAATAGTTTGTATGGCAACTCATTTATTTAGTTTGTAGGAGGGTAACAAGGTAGGAACTGTTATTCTTAAAAGGTGGGTGGAGCTTCTGGGTATCAAGTTTTCAAGGTAGGGCATAAAATTTTCAAGTTTCTTTGAGATTATATGTCATTTATCGTGCCTTTCTAGATTTTGCCAAAGGTTTATTGTTCTTTTTTTTTGCCTATTCCCACTAGGGGATCTTTCTCATTGGTGCTATTGGAAGGTTGCTCCTAGAATGGTTTGATTCGTCCACAGAATGTAAGGTTTGGGGTAGGGGTGACTATAACATAACCCGATTGTGATATGGAAATATTCTATATATGAACATAAAGTTTATGATTAAGAATTAGTGTGACGCCAGTGTGTGGATTATGATTAAGAATTGGTGTAACGCCAGTGTGTGGCTTATGATTAAGGAATAGGGTGATGCCAGTGTGTGGCTTATGATTAAGGAATAGTGTGACGCCAGTGTGTGGCTTTAGTGTGACGCCAATCTGTGGCTTTAGTGTGACGCCAATGTGTGGCTTTAGTGTAACGCCAATGTGTGGCTTTATAAAATATTACATGCTCATTACCATTTTCTGAGATTAGTCAAAACTTACTGGACATAACGCTATTATAACTATCATATGTATTGCAAAATTTACCTCTGAGTCGGACATAGATGATCAGGCTATGTCCCACTGTCCCTGGTTGAATATAGGTGATCAATCTATATTCAACCGAGGTTCAATGAATTTGAAATACTCAGCTTAGTTACGCTAGTAATATGTCCCAATACTTTTAAAAGTTTTCCTAAAGACTAGAGCAATTATTCCATTTATGTGAGGGAAAAGGTGTAGTGATGTGATACGTAAGTATACGTATAGGGAAAAGTAATTATAACATATAGTGAAATTAGGTGAGTAGTAATAAAATATACCTTATCAAGTATGATCTCAACTGGATCATGAGTGAGGCATCAACTTGGCAGGCAGGCACGTGTCGGTCATAGGGTTAAGTTTTCGTAAAAGTGGTTATAGTCTAGGTTTTAAAAATACCCAGTTCTCTATAACCTAGGCTCTGATGCCAATCTGTAACACCCCCAAAATGGCTCAGCGGAAGAACACAAGTATTGGAATGCTACTAAATTGATACCACAACATAAGCATAGGACAACTGATTTTCATAAAGAAACTTTTATTCATTCTTAACAATGTTTACATTATTGATTTGTGCAGAAAAATGGCCCATTATAAAAAGGTGGTCCCAATACATAAATCAGAATCGTCTATGACCATGCCATGCCTTTGCCTTGCGCCTCCAAGATAAGCTATCACCTCAAAACCTAAAAATACATGCTAAAAAGTGTCAACACGAGGTTGGTGAGTTCATAGGTTTATTTAAATGGCATTTCAGTATACCATTTAACATTTGGTTTTGATGATCATTACGTCTTGCATAATGTCATAAAATTTATGTTTACCTTATATAAAAGAATTTCATTAGTGGACCATAAGTAGGGTATATGTTCATTACAACGAATATAATGCCATATATTGAATCTATTACGCTAGCACCAAGTTCATGCAACCGAAGCTACGACAGTTTCTGTATGCAAAATGTAGTCATACAAATAAGGAGCCCAATGCTTCCCCTTGACCAATGCTTCCCCGAAATTGGGTGCCAATGGGAAGATACATGGATTGTGAAAAAGCTACAAAAAGATTTGTTAGTAATAATCATCATCACAAGCATATCCAAACACTATGTAATAAGCAACAACAATATAGAAAACACCATTCGTTCGTTAAAATTTTTCATGATTTTAAGAATCATGAAAGGAGAACACAATGAAGTGTTTAATACAATGATAAAATCTTTAAAAAAAAGAAATTATCCAAAAATACAAGAAAAATCCTAGAAAAAAAATGGTTAAAAGAAATAATCTATGACCCTCCTATTGAGGTGGTGGATGAGCAAGAGCATTTAGGCGCTCGAGGATGTGATTGAGGATGAACCTCATTTCCTCTTGGAACTCATGGACCATCACCCGGGTCTGTTCGGTTGTTTGGGCGGTTTGCTCACAATTTGAGCAACCATGCCTAGGAGGGTAGTATGGTTGATGATTTTGTGGTGGTGGAATGGTGGAGGTGTTGGTGTTAGTGTTGGTGTTGGTGTTTGGTGTGGTGATGATGGAGGCTAGCAAAGCACTTTGCATTTGCATAGCATCACTTAGATGAGAATCCACCATATTTGAGAATTGGTGGAGATGTTGGAGTTCGGCTTGAATCTCCTCTCTTGTGGGATGATCTTCCTACATGGACTCCTCAATGTCCTCTATGTGAGGAGACATTGATGTAGGGAGTGGTTGATCCCCATACAAAGGACCATGAATATCCTTGTGGATAGGGTGGAAGAGAAGATGTATTGGCCCTAACGGGGTGTTTGGGTCAAACGATGGTCTTGGAGACTCATGAGCAATCCGCTCAATAGTACCAAATGATGGTAATGGTGGTGGATGATTTGGCCTAGGAGGCAAATCTTCCAAGTCCTCCAAGAAAGGATTTGGAGAAGTATGTGGTGTATAAAATAACTCCAATGGGATGAGTGTTGGAGATTTCGGAGGTGATCGTGTTTTTGATGTTTGAAGAGGAGCCGGTGGTGGTGAGCTTGGAGTCATTGTTGGTGGTGGAGTAGTGATGGTAATGGGTGATTGTGGAGGTGGTGTAGGAGTAGCTAAAGTGAGGTTTGTGTCATCCCTTATGGGATATGAGATGGTTAGTGGAGATGACTCGGAGGAAGAGCTCAAGTTGACAAAGCAACAAGGTCTTACGCTAATCCTGGCGGTTTTGTTGCAAGGCTTGGTTAATGGTGAAGTTTTTGTCATTTTTTACTTAAGCTTTTGCTAGTAGATGGTAAGAATTGAGAAGGTGTGAAGATGATCATGGTAAAACCTCTTAATTTATATGAATGGTGAATTATGGAGAAGTGTGTTTGATTTGATGTTAATCCATAGAAAAGATGAGGTTTCTAATGATTTCGAAGTGGGTTTAATGCTAGTCATATCACCCAAGTCAATCCATACAAGAAGGATGGAGTGAAGAGGAAAATATTTGCAATAAATGTGTTCCAATGATTGTGAGATCCTAACAATCAAATTACCCACGGATTGCAAGGAACCAAATTTTTTGTTCCTTCCTTTATGCAAAAGGGCTCCTTGGGTGGATTTTTCAAAATTTTGAATTTTGGTGGGAAATGGATTTCCTACATGCCTAAGTATGTTATACTATTCTAAAATGGGTAATAACTAGTTAAGATTAACTTGCAAGCAATGTATGGTAATTTGGAATGTTGAAATAAGCGAAATTCAGAAAATTACCTGTAGGATCCACGACACCAAAATTTTACACAGGCGGAACCAAAAAATGGTGCCGCCGGGTCCGCCTGTACAGATACGGCGGTACCAATTTTTACAACAGACGGTACCAAAAATTTGGTGCCGTCTGATCCGTGGACACCAGAAAACTCCACAGAACAGTTTTTTAAGGGTCGGGGACTTTTCCAAAACCTGAAATTTTGCTCAAAACATGTGACATTAATTATTTCTTGTTAGGAAAAGCAAATAACACATACACAAACATAGTGGAGCATAGACTTTGACCAAGGGCTAGCGATTTTCACATTAAAGTGAAAATGGGTAAAATTTGATAACACACTTGTGCTATCCCCCTGCATGAGATTGTTAGCATACATCATTGTTTTGAGTTATATTATCATCCTACAAATTAAAAACAACCATATTGTATCAAACATTAAAGATAATGTATTGTTCCAAACACTCCTTAAAAGGACCCTCACTTGTCCAGCTTCTTGTAAATCTTGTTCATCATCCTACCAAGGCACTTGAACATCCCCTTGGTTTGCTTGAACTCCGCTGATTCATTCTCAATTTCGGGAAGAGACGCATAATACTCATGAGGTTGAAGGCGAGAATTTGGAAGACCATCCTCGGAGCTATTTGATGATGATGATGATGATGGAGTTGCAGGTTTTGCTCTTTTGCCTTTTGTCTTAGCCACTCGCTCGTCACTCAAGGGCAAAAAAATGTGAGGGATGAGCTCATATTCAAGCTTCAACCCTTTTGGGCTTGGTGGAATTGGTGCAAAGGCTCTATAGAGACGGGTGAGAAGCATCCCGTAAGGAAGAACAATCGAACCTTGAGTTGGAATATCAATCATTCTTCTAGCAATGTAGTAGGCTAGATTGAATGGTTGACGGGTGGACAAGTTGTAGAGCATGTGACAAAGGCAAGCGTTGATAGGATCCCTATTCCCTATGGTGCTAATGACATTGGCTCTAAGTAGTTCCTCCCATTTCTTAAATTCGGGCTTAAGTTCATTGAGCTCCATTCCATATGGATCTCGGTTCACCTCCTTTCCCTTTTGGGTGACTCGGGTTGTATCACCCCTTGGGGTAAATAGGCATTCATGGATGACATCTTTATCCGCTAAAGGAGTTTGGTAGGGAAGAGAGCGGTCATTGATTGCATCAAGGATGGTGAGTAACCACTTATCCGAGTAGACACATGTCCCTCGGTTGGTAATTCCTAGCACTTGAGAAAATTAGGTTAAGGAGATGGTGTAGTCGTTTTGATTGATCTTAAACCTAAGGCTAAACTCATCTTCTTCATCAATGAAACCGTTGACACTAGCATAGAACTCTAACACAAACCTAGGACAAATAGGTTCATCGATGTCAAGGAGACAATCGAATTGAATAGCGGCTAGTTCTTGACGGAGATGGGTATTTTCGACAAAAGAGGAGTGAATGGTTCTACCCTCATGGAAGTACCTAGTTTCTAGACTCTTAAAGATTTTGACTTGTTCCTTGGAAAGTCCCTTGGTTTTGTGATGTTTGGAAATGTAGTGAAGGGTATCCTTGTGATCATAGAATCTTGCGGCTACCATGGTTATTCCTATGAGCAAGAATTAACATGTTAAAATGAGAATAAACTTAGCGTTTTGATTCTAGTGTATGCCTATAAGAAAACGATTTGGAGTTGCGGTTATCTCGACTCTTTTTATGCATAAAATAGTCTTTAGTGGGGGTGTTTGGCAAATGACATGAGATAACCCAAACGCTCCTAATTCAATGTGGCTTCATTTGAATATACCCGGGAATGCATATTAGTTATGCAATACCTTTAGTATTCAAGAGCATGCAAGTGATGAAAATTTAACGTTTCTATTTGTATTAACAATGAAAAAATTTTTTCCTACAAGTGAGAAGCTTTTCAAAAAAATTTGACATGGGGTGTTTGGTTATTTGAATAAAACCTTATAGTCATTATCTTTTGATTAGTGGGAAACATGATTTGTTTATGCAATATGATAATGTAGTACCTAATTTCAATGACTAGTTATGCAATTTGCCAATTGAATCCATGTTTTGTACAAGAATATATACAAACCCCATGTAATGATTTTGTGCACAAATTAGAATCCTAGACTCAGAATTAAGAGATAAAATGTAGTTAGGATACTTACAATGATGTTATCTCCAGTGATTAGTGGGTGAGAAAATGTCAACAATGAGTTAGGTCTAATGTTTACACGTTTTGGTAAAGTGGGTTGTGAGGAAGAAGGTGTTTTGTAGGTAGCACTTTTGCAACTGTAGTCACCACGGACCAGACGGCACCAAATTTTTGGTTCCGTCTTTGTTGTCGTTTGGTGCCGTAGGTACAGTAGCAGGTTCAAAACAAATTTGTTTTGTTTTGTTTGTTCTAAGGTTTAGGCTATGTTTTACCTACATGTTTGGTTCCATTAACCCCAAACCAAGTCTAAAAAGATTAAATGGTTCTCGTTTGAGAGGCTTAGTTAGAATGTCGGCAATGTTGTCTTCGGAGGACACTTTCTCAATTGAGATGTTTCCTTTTTGAACATTAGCGCGAAGAAAGTGACGACGGATTTAAATATGCTTCGTACGAGCATGTTGGACGGGATTTTTGCTGAGATCGATAGCTCCTTTGTTGTCGCAAAGTATAACGATATCGTTGAGATGAATTCCATAATCCACGAGAGCTTGCTTCATCCAAAGAGCTTGTTGACATGCTTTTTCGGCTGAGACGTACTCGGCTTCAGTAGTTGAGATAGCTAAAGCCGTTTTCTTCTTTGCGAACCATGAGGTGAGACAATGTTCGACGAAAGTGCAAATACCACTTGTACTTTTTCTATCGACATAGTCACCGGCGTGATCTAAAAATGTCGTTCCCTTAATGTATCTAAAAATCCTTTTCAAGGCTTCTAAGTGTGATACCTTTGGATTTTCTTGAAAGCGAGCACATAGACAAACACTAAACATAATGTCGGGTCTACTAGCCATGAGATAGAGTAAGCTACCAATCATTCCTCTATATTTAGTGTTATCTACCGATTCACCTTCCTCATCCTTGGTGAGTTTAGTGTCCGAAGACATGGGTGTCTTAGTTGGTTTTGAATCTTCAAGACCAAGTTTCTTAAGCATATGTTTTATATATTTAGATTGGTTAAAGAATATGCCATCTTCTAGTTGTTTAATTTAGAGTCCTAGAAAGAAGTTTAATTCACCCATCATACTCATCTCAAACTCATCGTGCATGATTTTAGAGAAATCATCACATAGCTCTTGACAAGTTGATCCGAATATGATGTCATCAACATATATTTGAACAATGATAATGTGTGACTCCTTTTTTTTTGGTAAAAAGAGTATTATCTGTAACATATTGGATTTCACATACACATCAAATCATGATCACAAGTGGGGCGTACACCATGAAGTTTTTAGAGAGAGAAAGTTTAGAGGTTTAGGGAACTTAGTGAGAGAAAGTAAAAGTATTATTATGAGCTCCAAGCCTCTACCTTGGGAGGTAGAGGGTATTTATAGTATCTTACATAAATGCCACCTACGGGCTGTGGATCAGGCATACAGTGGGTAAAGAATCGTCCGTCCTCCACGGTGTTACTAAACTAAATACTAACTAACATTAAATAACTACGACTACGAGCTTTCTAACGAATACATATACTTGAGGTGACCGACACTTTAATAACTGGATTTACTAAATCCTAACAATCTCCCCCTAAGGGAGGTCACCCCAAATTACAATGAATACAAATAGATATAACATTAATATTGTTCTTGGATTCTTGTTAAAGTTCTTTGCTCTGTAGCTCGCAGTCTTTGATTCTTTATGTTTTGCATGTTTGGTTAATCCAAGTGGAGGTCTTTAACTGATCCACATGATAATGAGTTTTGAGCCAACTTTGAGATCATCAGCTACCATGAATCTCTGACTCTTCCTTTGTAGTGTTGACATTATGTGATGTTGTGACATTTGGACCGACATGCTCACATTCTGGATCATGATTTCTTCTCATCAGAGTAGCAAAATCTTTAGATGATTCATGATATTTGCAGCAGCGTAGCAGAAGCATGGAGTGAAAATATCAGAGTCGTTGATGCGTTTATCATGATTTCTTTAGAGATGAATGTGTTGTGTGAGCATGCGGCTATGGATTGACCTCTCCATTCTGATCAGCTGCAAACATCGGGCGTACCTGCATACAACAGTTAGCAATAAAGCGCACGAAAGTGTCTTTGATCACATTCGTTGAATTGAGGTACACGGCCCACGGTTCCCCGTTGATCAGTACAAGTATTGCCTGTGATCATGTATAATTCCGAAGAACCTCCTTGACAGGGTTTCGCAGCTGCTCTAGCTGTTCTCAAACCGGAACGTCTCAAAGAAGACAACACGGAGTGAGTGAACCAGCGAATTGAGATTCACTGATTGATGAAAAGAGATTTGAAAAACAATCGTGTACTGCTCAAAATAAAGTGTTTTTGCAGTACAACGAAGGTTTTAAGGAAAATCAATTATCAATCATAAACACCTTTTATTTTTGAAAGATTAATACACAGTCGATGTGCTGGAGAAAAGAGTTTTAGGCACAACGACCGGTATTTCAAAGGTATCCGTCAATCCATAACCTGAACCAGGATTGATTCATAATTTTGAATCGCCCCTTTGTTTCTGTTCAGTTGTCACATGGTTGATCTATTGGATAGATCTCACATGCCACCTACCAAGAGCTTGTTAGATGTTGGCTCTAGAAGGCTTTCCATCTTCATTGTGAATATGTATGCATATCACTCAGATGTTCTGGCAATACCACAAGGATAATGCGTAGGACTCTAAGAATATAATCTCTTTTTCCACATTGTGTGAAACAGAGAGTCTTTATTGACAGTGTCCTAATGAGATTTATTTGATGATCTCGTGGCTCTAGACTCAATCGTGCACATTTGGTTCCTATGCCAGAGACTAGGGAGAGGGTCTCAATCTTCAATATCAACAAACTCTAAGAGAAAGTCGATAGATTATGTAGGTTTCCCGTGAGAATGAAACAAGTCCTTTTAAGAGGAACTTGAGTGGCTTGGGAAGTTGTAGTGCAGTGCGTCACTGGGTCCATGACGTCATGTCTTCAATACCGATGTTACCTTGTATTGATCCCAGTTGAGCAAACGATCCTTTATAGAAACTGACTTTAACAAAGACTTATTAAGTATCATGCGAAATTTAATACTTAATCTTAAGAAGAAGAATAATGAACATTCAACACCTCAATATTATTATTAATACGAATACTCTAACCAGTATTAGGGTTTTACAACCTTGAAGTGTATTGACCTTAGATATATAACATACGTATATCTAATCTAACCTAGGACCTCCTTTTATAGGGTAAGGAGTCCTTTACATAATACAATACGTAACCTACAAGATAAATATCTTTTCCATATTTATCTAATACAAAATATTAAACCGACTATACAAGACTAGCAGTGGTTACAATACAATATCCGTGGTTACACAATACTACTAGCCGCGGTTTATCTTCAGCAGTGGATTCATTCTTCTGTCCGTGGTTTCACCAATTCTATCCGTGGTTCCAACACTTAGAATAATTCATGATCTAAGGAACCTAAAACCCAACAATCCTCCCCTAAACTTGATACATTTAAAATAGAATTCTCAAGTTTCTTTTAAGCTCAAAACACCTGAATTGGAGGATGTATCCAAACACTTACTAGTTTTAAGAATTGTCTCATACTTCAGCAACAAACTGTAAGCTTGACCATCATAGGGCATCAACATCTTTAAACCACCAGGCTTGACCATCTAAGCAATAACTCCTAGATAATTATTCAGTTTAGGATAATCACCTTCTACAAGCATATGAATAACTTCTCCAGAAACAGTTAACACATGAACTCCACAAGTTTGATATAAAAACCATCTTGTAACTTGACCATTGTAGAGTCGTTTCCATTCAGGTTCATCATGAGTAGGTTCAAACAAAATCTTCAAGTGATGATAAACCAGTCTCTCATGATAATCATCTGGATGTACATCACCAAACTTATTCTTGTAAAGCTTCCAAAGATTCATTAAATCATCTCTATCCAAATATTGAAGCATCTATGAAAATTTATTAAACTCAGAAACTTCATTATTGAGTCTTTGAATTTTCCAACATCCTTCACTTCCATTAAGCTCAAACGCATAAGAGATAATTTGATTACTATATTCAATCACCTTCAGTATTTTAGAACCAGATGTCTCCTGAATCTCAGATTTTCTCTTATGTCTACTTTGAATCCACTATTCTTCTTTTTCAGAATTCATTGGACAAAAATCATCATTATTAATCCTCATACACATCAGATAAAGCTCATGAATTCTTTCAAATGAACATTTACTAAGATTGTCAAGAATATGTATGCCTGAATTCTTAATAATCTTCATCAGTACATTCCTCATCTCACGAATTGTAGGAGGTTTCTTCCTTTTAACTTTCTTCTTTTCCATACTGATCCTTTTTGCCCATTCACCCAAGATTCTAGCTCTTTCCTCATCATCTAACAATGCCCATTCTTGAGTAGTATACTCATCCTGTATTTGATTAGAAGCTTGCAGATAGTTTTGTGATTCATACCATTTAGCTAACCATTTCTGAGTAGCCTCCTCCTCTTCTTGCTTTTCTTTCTCTGCAGCTGCTTCCTCTTCAGCATGTAAGCTTCTTGTATACTCTTCATCATAAGCAATCTGTTCTTCTACACTTTTAAACTTTAAATCAGATGTTGCAATACCTTTACCCTTACCCATGTCTGGTTGAGCCACCTTCTTCTTCAAAAGCTCACCAATAACTAAACTTTTACCTTTGGGTTTGGTTGCAGTAGGTTCAAGAGATAAAACAGGTGCAATGATGGGTGTAAGATTAGTTGATGTTTTGCTTAGATTTATTAGTATAGTTGCAACTTATTTCTCAACTTCTTTTGATTTAGGTGGTGATACAGAGGTGGTTGTAACAATTGTAGAAGTTGTTATGATAGCAGTGGGTATGATTACCTTATCTGAAACTGCAGTAGTTGTTTCAATAAGACTAGCCGTGGTTGCAGACACACTATCAGTGTTTGTGTCCTGCAACACCTCATCTTCTACCACAGTCTTCAAAGTTTCAAGAATAACTTCATTCCCATCTTTATCAGATACCACAAATTGTGCAGCTTGATCTCCACTATCCACATCCTCTTCCATATGCACATCTACAGCCTCCCCTGAATTCATGCCTTTACTCCTCCCCTGTTTGGGAACATTCTCCACATTCAGAGCTGGAGAGGAGTCCACCTTCTTTTTCATCTTCCTCATATGCCTTAAAATAGCAACCCCAGGTCTTCTCACTTTCTCCAAAACAAACATCCTATGCTTCAGCATTCTAATTTCTTTACCCTAAAACACAGCCAACTCTTGAAGACTTGAGATTGTATCCTCCATTTTAGTACATTTAGCCGTCAATTCAGAAAAACGTTCAAGAATATCCTCCCCACTTCGACCTCTGTTAACTGGTCCGAGAGGTGGTTCATTGGAAAAGTCATCATGTACCAGCTTAGGATCCCTCAATTCAGTTTCATGTTCCAAACTATCCTCATCACTTTGAGCTGTGTTAACTGCTCCGAGAGGTGAATCCTTGGATAAAGTAAACATAGCATCAGACCTTGCCTGGTCATCTATGCACCCTAAGTGAGCCAGTTGGCTAGGGATTCCTCCACCTGTGTTAAGTTCCAAGGAACTCTCCACATTAGGAGTTGCCAAAGGTTGGGTCTTAATGATGTTTCCACTATCCTGACCAGCATCTAAGCATGAATCAGTAGTGGAAGCCCTTCCAATCATGTCACCTCCACACCATGTGACAACCTCATGAACAACACCACTAACACCAGCCTGAGGTAGCTTGGTGCCCTTCTTTCTCCTAGTCTATAAGATTGGTTTAACAGTGGTTTGGGTTTGACTAGCAGTGGATTGAGTTTCACTAACAGTGGGAACAAGTGCACTATCAGTGGGTTGAGGTGTACTAGCAGTGGGTTCAAGTTCCATGGGTTGTGATGCAAGACCTTCATCAAACTCAGGAATAGCAGGTAAAGTAAGCATATGGGGGAATAAAGGAACATCTCTTGGTTGAAAATTTGGTTTCTGATTCCTCATATGTGCGAAAAACTTAGGAAGCATATAATGCACTTCATACTCCTTAGAATGCTCAACAGGTTCTTCTATTTGACTTTCCACAATCAGTTGCACAAACCTAGGATATAAGAAATATTTTCCCTTCTTCCTAATATTCTGCACAAACCCTTCATAAATCATCCTAGACCAATTAAACTTCCTCCCATCAGACAAACAAATGATAGCAGTAGCAATTTTGGAAGGGAAGTCATCAAATCCAGTGGTCTTATTACTTATACACATCAACAAGGTATGTATCAAAAACTTCCATTGTTGTGAAAACATGCTCTTAAAAAAATTTACCTTGTCTCCCCTGTGTGTATATCCTAACCTCTCTAAACCTGCAAAAATCTCATCATCCGAAAGATTAACAACACCATCAGCATCATCTAACTTCAAAACCCTTCTAACAATATCCTCATTAACCAAGATATCATTTGCATCCATAACAGTACTAAATACTTCTACTCCAGCGACCTCCTCAAGCTTAACATTACCCCAAAATTGATGTATATAGGCTTTAAGGATGGTTGGTGCTACGGTTAAGGCAAAATGAATAGGACTGTGAATAATAAAATCAATCATTTGATGAAAACCTTCAGATCGATTGTTCTTGATCAAATTAGCAACTAGGTTATGGGTGTTGGAATATTGATTCGGCATGATGATTGCTGATGTGTGTGATATGGAATTTGTGAATTGAACAGATAGATGTGGTTTAGGTTTATGTAAAGCGCCAATTGGAAGTGATTTGAAGATCAAGTAAATGACCTATCAGTGATTTGGGGATATGTTTTCTCCAAAGTTACCAACCAGCCCCTTAAGTATCCAAAAAATCAGCAACACTAGCAGTGGTTTGAAGACCTCTATCAGTGGTTTGAAAACACTAGCAGTGGATACACAATCGCACTCCAATCAGTTGACCAATAAATATAGCAAGCAAATCTTTTTCAATCTGAGTGATATTTCACAAAAATATAAAGGATTACAACAAAGAACATTTTTTTTAATATACAAAAGCTCCAAAGGTCCAAAGCAAAATCTCCAAACCAAAAGCTCCAAAATACACAACTATCCTTCATTCCTGCATATCACAAACATAAACCAAGCACTCAAAAGAAGGTTAAGGTTAGCAGTGGTTAGAGTAAAACCAAAAGTGGTTCCATACAAAATGGTCAACTTCTGGTATTAATTATTTTGCAAAGTTAAAAGACTTCATTAACTCCTCACCCACTTAAACCTTCCCCTCATTTACTCACTAAAACCTTTTACTCTGCCTATAAAAGAATCCCAAGGCACAAGTAACACACACCAATTAACCCGATTTACTTCCAAACCCTAATTTCTCAAAAATCCACAATTAACAACAACCAGCATGTCTAATCAACCAGAAATCATCAATCTAACCTCCTCCTGCTCCTCCTCATCATCATCAGCCAGTGAGGATTCTCACCCATTGTTTTGTTACCCTCATCAGCATGAACCACGACCTAGAAAGTCCCCCTTTCTCCCTTCATCTAAAGATGATAGTGTGGTGGATCCTAGTAATTCATCTAGGGGTTCAGATGACTCTACTGAGCGTCTAGAGCCAATCTTCAATAGATTGGTGAGGGAGGAAGCATAGAGAACAGCACAACCTTCACCATCCCAACCCCAACCAAGGCCACGTGCCAGAAATCCACCACTCCCAAAGAACAGAGAGGTGGTGTTTGGTCTTCCTGCTCCAGGATCTGGTTCTTCAAACCATGGAAGGAAGGGAAAGGGCAAGGGTGCAGAGGTGAAGGGAAAGGGAAAAGGGAAGATGGAGTAGTTGCTTTATGGTGGAATGAGTAGATGGAACAACTGAAGATTTCTCAAATCACAAATGCATCCATCATCGTTTTCATCAATCCATCTTTCCATTTGCACCTGTAGCTTCTTCTTTGTGCAAGATATGTAGAACCACCAGCTTTTGTAATAGATGATAGGAATGTTCTTTTATGTCATTTGAAGTTGATTGTCTATTGTACATTGTTTCTTGACTTAATGAACAACTTCTTAATGTACTTTTCTTGCATCAGTGATTAACTTCCATATGTCTGCTAAATGGTTAGTGGGAACACAAAGTAACAAACAGGGGTTTGAACATAACTATCAATGGTTAGAAACATAATAACAGTCCAATACTTATACAAACTTTTACAAAACAAGTTGAGATTTAGAGATTAATCATTCCAATACTAACTACAAGGTACTGAAACCTCCCCACATCAAAAGCTTTAGTGAGAAGATCAACAACATTGAAATCAGTATGGATTTTTACCATTTGAATCAACCTTTTCTCATTACAATCTCTAATAAAATGATGCCTTATCTCAATATGTTTAGTTCTAGAATGTAAAACAGGATTTTTAATGATGCAAATTGTACTTTTGTTATCAATGTAAATCTTAGTATGCATAAAGTTGTACCCAAAATCCAGCAATTGATTCTGAATCCAAAGAACTTGACCACAGCAACTAGCAGCAGCCACATATTCAGCTTCAGTTGTAGAATTTGCCACTATAGTTTTCTTTTTACACTTCCATGAAATTAGTCTGCTTCCCAAAAACTGGCATCCTCTAGTTGTAGATTTCCTATCCAAACTAGCACCAGCATAATCACTATCTGTATAGGCCACCAAATCAAAAGGGGTATCCTTAGAATACCAAAGGCCCAATTTAGGATGACCTTTAAGGTATCTAAAGATTCTCTTAATAGCATTCATGTGTGAAGTATTGGGTGTGACTTGAAATCTTGCACACACACATACTGAGAACATTATATCTTGCCTAGATGAAGTGAGATACATCAAAGATCCAATCATGGACCTATACAACTTCAAATCAACTTTAGGACTTCCATCATCTGGTAGCAGTGGTTTCTGAGTCTCCATAGGTATACTAGCACTTTTTACATCCTGAAACCCAAACTTCTTCAAAATATCTGCTACATACTTGTCTTGACTAATGAAGATACCATCAGTCCTTTGTTGAACCTATAGCCCCAAAAAGAAAGTGATTTCTCCCATAGAACTCATCTGAAACTTATCATGCATAAGTTTCTCAAAATCCTTGCATAGCTCCTTATTAGTTGAGCCAAAGATGATGTCATCTACATAGACCAGAACTAGTAAAATATCATCTTTGAGCTTCCTAATGAACAGAGTTTTATCAATCAATCCTCTTTTAAATCCATTGTCCATCAAATAAGTAGACAGCCACTCATACCATGCCCTAGGAGCGTGATGCAACCCATACATAGCCTTCCTCACCCTGTAAACCTTTTCAGGATGATCAGGATCTTCAAAACCAGGAGGTTGACAAACATAAACGTCCTCATCAATTGTGCCATACAGAAAGGCACTCTTAACATCCATTTGATACACCACAAAATTCTTGAATGAAGCATAAGCTAAAAATAATCTAATAGCCTTAATTCTTGCAACTGGAGCAAATACTTCATCATAATCCAAACCTTCAGTTTGTGTGTATCCTTGAGCAACCAGCCTTGATTTTTTTCTTACCACTATCCCTCTTTCATCCCTCTTATTTCTGAACACTCATTTTGTCCCAATTGCCCTTTTTCCATTAGGAAGGTCAACCAATGTCCAAACCTCTTGAAGCTTAAACTGTAGAAGCTCCTCTTGCATTGATTCTACCCATCCTTCTTCAGACAAAGCTTCTTCCACTCCCTTGGGATCCTTTTGAGACAGAAAACAAGCAAACAGGAAATTTTGCAGATCTTTATGATTATTTCTTTTGTGAAGTGATCTTGCAAAGAAACCTTGCTCAGGAAAGGTTTCAGTGTTTTTAACCTTGCTTCTTGTTTGAACTGGAGTATTCAAATTTCCAAGTATTTGTTCCTTGGGATGAATCTTGTGAATCCTTGTGGTAGTGTTTGGACTTGTATGAATGACAGTTTCTAAATTAGTAAGATCAGCATTGAAGAAATCATCCATGTCTTCATCATCAGTAGGAGTATCAATCTCTTCCAAAGCAGGCATGTCAGGATCATATGGATACTCCTCATCACCAAATAATGGCTTTGCAGTTGGTCCAAAGAAAGTACTATCACCAGTATGTGCAGCCGGGGTTGTAGAAGCTGGCTTAGCAGTGCTTTCATTATGCCTAGCCGTGCTTTCATTTGGCTTAGCAGTGCTTTCAGAATGCTTTTTCTTTCTTTCAATTTCTTCTACCGACACTAAGTTATCTTTCAACAACTCATCCTTATCTTGATGATGATCAACTTTGCTTCCAGTATTTAATGCGCCATCATCAGTGGGACTTTGCTTATCAATGATGGGTGAGACAGAACCAGCTTTCCACTTTTCAACCAAATAGAACTCCTTAGGAGAATCAGCTTCCTTAGAATATGTTTTTGCATCAGAATCCTTTTGTGTACCTGCATTACCATTAGTGGAAGTTCCTGCAATGATAGGCTCATAATCCATAGATTTGGTTAGCATATCAATGTTAAACAGTCAGTCTGGTCCTTTAGTCTCAACACTTGGAGTCTCTTCACTAAATTGAACATGTAAGTTCTCTTCAACAATTCTAGTCCTCCTATTGTATACTCTAAAGGCTTTACTATTAGAAGAATAGCCTAAAAAGTATCCATCATCAGCTTTTTCTTGAAAATTGCCTAGATAGTCTATGGTATTCAAGATAGTAACAGGACACCCAAAAGGTTTTAGGAATGCAATCATTGGCTTCCTATTATGTAACAGCTCATAGGGGGTCTTGTTATGAGGCTTCACTACCTTACTTCTATTCTGCACATAACATGCAGTCCTACAACTTCAGCCTAAAAGGTAGTTGGTAACTTAGATTCTGACAAGATTGTCATAGCAGCCTCAATTAGTGTCCTATTTTTCCTTTCAGCTACACCATTCTGTTGTGGTGTTCTAGCAATACTAAACTATCTTTCTATACCCTTAGCTACACAGAACTGATTCATCACATCATTCTTAAACTCAGTTCCATTATCACACCTTATTACCTTGACTTTATGGTTTACTAGATTTTCTATCTTAGTAATGAAACTCTTGAGGATCTCACTAGTCTCACTCTTAGCAGCTAAAAAGTATACCCAAGAAAATCTACTATAATCATCAGTGATAACTAGGCAGTACTGCTTATGGTTCAAACTTTTGACAAAGGTAGGTCCAAATAAGTCCATATGAAGCATAAACAGTGGTTGTGTTATGGTGTTAACAGTTTTGTACTTACAAGAAGCTCTATGTTGTTTTCCTTTCTGACAAGCCACACAAAGTTCCTTACATTCAAAAACCTTAGAAGGTAACCCTCTCACTAAGTTGCCCTTTACAAGTTTATTGATTGTTTTGAAATTAAGGTGACCCAATCTTCTATGCCACAATCTAGACTCATCAACTGATGCCTTAGCAAACAGACAAGTTAAGGACCTATTAGGAAGTACATCTTTAAGATCAAAACAATATATGTTCTCTTTCCTAGGTATCCTTAACTGCACAAATTTCTCATTAGGAATATTAAAATCAGGTGACAACACCACACACTCAGTTTCCCCAAAAAGTACCCAGTTTTTCTTATCACACATTTGAGAAACACTAAATAAATTGTACTTTAATCCCTGTACCAGATAGACCTTTTCAAAGTCTAATTTCCCTGTTCTGATTATGCCTCTGCCAAGTATCTTTCCTCCCTTTGGATCATTTCCAAATGCCACATATCCTCCATCAAAAGCTTCAAAATCCTCCAGGTTGCTCCCGTCCCAAGTCATGTGCCCAGAGCAACCACTATCAAAAAATATTTTGTCTTTTAGCTCATCTTGTAGATTGCCCTGCACATGAATCTAAACAAATTAGTTCCTTTTGTGGACCCAAGCCAATACTGACTTGGGTATGCCCTGTGCATCAACATAATCAAATTTCTTTACGTCCATTGTTGCACAGTTGACATTATGTAAAACCTTGGTCTTAGGCTTCCATTGCCAACTAGCTGAGGCCTTAACAGCATAAAAATGGTTTCCAACCACTGTGTCAGTTATCACCTTTGGAATTTTTAAAACATCTTTTGTATCAGTGGTGATATTCTGCTTAGCAGTGGTTTGATTTTGCTTAGCCGTGTTTACATTTTGCTTAGCAGTGGTTGGAACCCATTTGGGTGCAGCAGTGACTATTGATTTTGTATTCCCATTCCTCATTAACACTGCTCTAGGAATCATGTTTTTGTTAGGGTGAGGGTTTGTTTTCTTTGAAAAGTTATTATGATTTACCCTCCTCCAATGATTCCAAACTTGTGGTTGGTTTTTATAACAGTTTCTTTGTAAGTGCTCAAAACTACCACATGCAAAACAAGCCTTCTTAACACATTGAAACTCATCTCCTAATCTGTTTGAAATTAGTCCATTGAAGTTTCTTTGATTTCCCCTAGGTATATATCTTTTCATATGTTCCCTAGGTATTTCCTTGTACTCTACAACATTCTTAGCAATTTCAGCTCCAAATCTAGGCACAAGATTGGCTTGTTCAGAATCAACTTTCTTTACATTTTCTATCTTTTCAGGCTGAGTTGATTCAGATCTATCTTCCTCAGAATCTGATTCCCAATCTTCAATAGTGGGAGCATCAGATAACTTATCAGAACCTATCTTAGGTGTTTCAGTCTTACTAATCTCTTCTAAAGGTTTGTTAAAACTGAATTCACTACTAAAGCACGGTTCTTTAGTTGGTGGTGCATGTTTCATCAGAGAGGGTGGTGGCATGTTGTTGTATCCAAGACAAGTACCCTCCTTGAATAGTTTTTGACCAATTGGCTTATTTACTAGATCAGAAGCATATTGTGTTTTAGCGACCCTAACAACATGTTTTTCTTTTTCTTTCAGGGCTTCTTGTTTTACACTCTCTGCCTCTTCTAGTTTCTCTTTAAGCATCTTAATCTCTATGTCCTTAAGATCAATTTCACCACCTAGTATATTAACCTTGTCTACATACTCAAACTCACATTTAATACAGAAATTAAGCTTTTCTTCCACACTTTCTAGACCAACTCTATAACCTAAGTTATCAAGTGAAAGTCTATCTACTTCTTTTCTCAAACTCGCAATAATATCCTTTTGTGACTCTAAGTTATCTTGACATGATTTAAAAGAACAAGTAGAATGTTTAGAATCATTAGATACCTCAGAATCTAAACCAGAAGATGAAGCATAGGCCATAAGATCAAAGTTATGCTCTTTAGAAGCTTCACTAGCAAGAAAAGCTGCATTGGGACCTTCTTCAATCTGATCACTCCAGTCATAATCACCAATCCCATCTTGAGCAACCAATGCTGAAGAAGAAGCAGGCTCTTCAGTGGTCTTCTTGATGCCTTTAATCCTCTTGGGAGCTCTACATTCTCTAGCAAAGTGACCCTTCTTCTTGCAGTTAAAGCACTCCATCTTGCTTTTGTCAAATCCAGCTCTCCTTTGACCATCATACTTAACCTGTCTTCCAGTCCTTCTCAAAACCTTCCTTGCTTGGAGAGTCAACATTACCATCTACCATTGAAGGTTTATCTCTTCAAGATCATCAGGATCAATTTGATCTAAATCTTGATTCAAAACAGTAACACTGGTAGTTAAATCAGCTAGAAAAGCACAAATTGCACCATCACTGACATTATCACTAATAGTGGTATTGTTTGCAATAGCCGTGGTTATCCCATAGGCAGCAGTGGATACATCTTGTGGGCTCTTGTTATTAGTGGAAACAAAATCAATGTTTTGATTAGATGAAGATGCACCATCAATGTTGTTCTCAGATTCATAAACCTTCAAATTGTTGTAGAGATTATGCAGAGTCATCTTATCAAAGTCATCCTTATTTATCCACACAACTGTATGCACAGCCCAGTCAGGTGATAAACTTCTGATGAACTTCAAATTGATATCTTCTTGAGCAACTTTGTAGTCCACTAACTTCAGTTGGCTGATAAGTTTTTGAAGTCTGTTACAAGTGCCATCAAGTTTTTCTCCACTGAGAGCAGTGAAGTTTTCAAGCTGATGCTTGAGCATATTCTTCCTTGATTTCTTTGTAGCTTCATTACCAGCAAACCTTGTTTCAATAGCCTCCATTAACTCTTTAGCAGACTCATATTGTTCAAAGTCCAAAGCATATTCATTAGGTATTCCCATGGAGAGAATACTATAGGCTTTAATCTCCATCTTCCTTTTAGCCTTGTCAACTTCACTAACAATGGCTATATCTTTACCATCATCACCCTTCTTAGGAAGAGTATCACCCTTTTCAACAACATCCCAGATAGCATAATCAATCATACGAATGTATTGCCTCATTCGCATTCTCCAAATTTGGTACTCACCCTGCTTGAGCATGGGCACCTTTGATGCAGTAACCATGTGAGTTTCGTCAGACATCTTAACTTACTTGAATAGAACTTAACTAAACTTCTTCTTGGTTTCAGTTTCTAGATCACAAGCTCTGATACCACTTATTGATCCCAGTTGAGCAAACGATCATTTATAGAAACTGACTTTAACAAAGACTTATTAAGTATCACGCGGAATTTAATACTTAATCTTAAGAAGAAGAACAATGAACATTCAACACCTCAATATTATTATTAATACGAATATTCTAACCAGTATTAGGGTTTTACAACCTTGAAGTGTATTGACCTTAGATATATAACATATGTATATCTAATCTAACCTAGGACCTCCTTTTATAGGCTAAAGAGTCCTTTACATAATACAATACGTAACCTACAAGATAAATATCTTTTCCATATTTATCTAATACAAAATATTAAACCGACTATACAATCCTAGCAGTGGTTACAATACAATATCCGTGGTTACACAATACTACTAGCCGCGGTTTATCTTCAGCAGTGGATTCATTCTTCTATCCGTGGTTTCACTAATTCTATTCGTGGTTCCAACACTTAGAATAATTCATGATCTAAGGAACCTAAAACCCAACACCTTGGTAACCACCAGTAGCATATGAATTGAACCCGGTTTCTGCCCTAAGGTTGAATTATTGGAGGGCTATTTCTTTTCACCCTTTTCACATTTAATTCTTTTTCATTCTTTAACCCCTTCAGTGCTTACCGAGACTTCATTACTAGAACCTTGTTGGGTTTGTTCCAGTTCTAACTCTATCTCAGTCTGCACTCTTCCCATTTCTCATTTTTCTCATTTTTTTTTATCATACCTAAGGACTTCTACACTATCTAGTGGATTGTCCCTTGGTGGATCCCTCCGGCTCTAGCGGGATCGTGGGAACGAATACATAACCTAACCATCCTTATATCATCATACATAAAGTAAATTTGGTCGGTCTATTTGGTATTGTTCATCTGCCATTGGAATCAATTGAAAACCATTTGAAAATCAATCCAGATACTTGTGATATATTGTCAAAGAATTTTGTACCTGAATTGTTTTTGATATTTTAAAAAAAGAGCTCCCCCTCAACATGTGCATTGTGTATTTGAAATCGTTTTGGCACACAGATGCAAGAGGAAGGATTCACTTCTTTGATTACCATTTTCTAAAAGATATCAACATCACTTTCCTGATCAAAATTCGTATTTTTCATACTTTGTTAAGGGTATTTTTGGAAAGGGTGTGGTTTTCAAAAAGTTGCTCCCCCTCAATATGTGCATAGATATTTGAAAGTGTTTTGCGCATATTAGGGAAAACCTGCACATTGAAACAAATCAATCATGTTTCAATCCTTTTTGGTTTGAAATAGATGCTCCTCCTCAACATGTGCATGGAAAACTTGAAATCGTTTGGCACATGTGGGGAGGAGAGCTTGTAGATCACTATAAAGCCATTTATCGAATTATCAGTTTAAATCACAAATTCTCCCCCGATCACAATTTTCAAATCATTTGAGATTTGTGATCTCTGTAGATTTAAATGGATTTTGAAAGCTTTTGAGGAGAATTGTGACTTGCTTATGAAAATATTTAACTGATAAGGATCAAATCTGAGACTTTAAACTCCAAAGATTAAACATGCTTAAATATCTTTTGAAAACATGACATAAACCTTGGTCTGAACCAATTGTATGACAAATAACCTTTTGATTTAAATGAAATCATTCTCCCCCTCAATCAATGACATAAGTTGTTGATTGAGAGATAGAGTTTTTGACAAATGTCAAGTCCAGATGATTTTCAAAAATTGAGACCGAGTTATTTTTATTAGTTTTCAATTAAGATAACAAATATGTTTCAGAAGAATTTTTAGAAGGAAAAATACTTGTGAAGGAAACATTTGTCGTTTTAGTGACAAACATTTACTTTTAGAATCAGAGCATAAGATGTGAAAAATAAGATAAAGCATGGCTCTGTTCTTTCTTTAACAACGGGTTATAGACTGAACTGACTATAAGCTTTGTTTTTCTTTCTTTCAATTTTTTTTATGTACATTCGAACAACATATAAAGACCCGTGTCACTCTTTGAATGACAGCACAAAGACCATAGAAATCATCAAATCAAGAAAAACATGACAAAAAGACAATTTTTTTTTTTTTTTTTGAAAGTTTTATATTTTTCTATTTGCTCTTTTTAATAAATATTTACAAGAAATAGATGAAGAAAAACATTTACTCCTCGTCTTCCTCTTGAAGACGTTTGAGTGTTTCCGGTTGTAGACTCTTTAGACCAAGTCGTGGAAGGATAAACTCAAAACGTTCTCTAGGAAGAGCTTTGGTGAAGATGTCTGCTAACTGGTATTCAGTCCTAACAAAATAAAGTTCCACTACACCGTTCTCCACTTTATCCCTAATGAAATGATGTCGAATGTCAATATGCTTTGCTCGTGAATGTTGAACGTTGTTGCATGAGAGAGCAATGGCACTTTTTATATCACAATACAGAGGGATTTTATTGAATTCAAAGCCATAGTCAGATAATTGGGATCTCATCCATAGGAATTGAGCACAACAGGATGACATGGCTATGTATTCGGCCTATGTAGAGGATATAGATGTACTCATTTGTTTCTTTGAAGACCAGCTCACAAGCTTATCACCCAAAAACCGAGAACCTCCTGACGTGCTTCGACGTGTATCTTGACATCCTGCATGATCAGCATCTGCATAGGCTGTTAGTGACATACCGGTGTCCTTCGGGTACCAAAGTCCCATATTGATGGTTCCTTGGAGATACCGAAAGACCCGTTTAACCGCTTCAATGTGCTTTTTGGTAGGCTTAGCCTGGTATCTAGCACACATGCATACAACAAACAGAATATCAGGTCTACTGGATGTGAGGTACATCAGGGATCCAATCATACTACGATATTTCGTTTGATCTACCATGATCCCTGAGTGGTCCTCATCTAGTTTGGTACGTTCTACCATGGGAGTGTCAACGGTGTCACAAGTATCAAATCCAAATTTCTTTAAAATTTCATTAGCATATTTAGATTGATTGATAAAAATTCCTCCGGGACTTTGTGAAATTTGTAATCCTAAGAAAAATGACATTTGTCCCATCATAGACATTTGAAATTTGGAACCCATCTCGTTAGAAAAATGGTCACATTCATTGGGGTCAGTCGAGGCAAAAATAATATCATCAACATAAATTTAAACGTGAATTAAATGTTTGCCTGACATTCTGGTGAACAATGTTGGATCAACTGCTCCTTTGCTGAATCTAGTAGATAGAAGAAACTTTGATAGCGTATCATACCATGCCCTTGGAGCTTGCTTCAAACCGTAAAGAGCCTTCTTCAAGCGATAGACATGAGTAGGATGCTCTGGATTCACAAAACCTTCCGGTTGGCTGACGTATACGACTTATTTAAGATCTCCATTAAGAAAAGTTGTCTTTACATCCATCTGATAGACAATCATGTTCTTACTTGCAGCATTAGCCAGGAAGATTCTGATTGCCTCGATACGGGCAACTGGAGCAAGTGATTCTTCAAAGTCAATACCCTCCTCTTGACGATATCCTTTTGCAATTAATCGAGCCTTTTTCTTTAACACATCACCATGCTCATCAAGTTTTACTTTGAAGATTCACTTTAGAGCAATGATCATAGCACAGTCAGGAGCAGGTACTAATTCCCATACATCTAGTCGATCGAACTCATGAATTTCATCTTGCATGGCATTGAACCAGCTGTCTTCATTCATGGCAGTTTTAACGTCTTTTGGTTCGATCTTAGATAGTACGGAATTAAAGAAGCACCATAAGGCATCAGTTGCAAGTTGTTTACGAGTGGATACTGGACGAGAGAGGTTTCCAATGATGTTATCCAATGGATGGTCATGTGTCCATTTTCTAAGGTGTTCGTGTGGTTGTTGTTGAGGAACTAAAGTAGCAGAGTCGTTTTCTCCTGATGAAGATGGTTTTGATGATGGTTCAGGAGCAAATATGTTCTCAAAGGGAGCATCTTCAGGAGTAGCAAAGGGGTTATCTCCATCATAGGTGCCAGAAAGAATTCCATGATGTACACTTGATGATTGAGGAATTGATGATGAGACAGAGTGATCAGCAGAAGGCGCTTCTTGACTTAATGACATAGAAACTGAAGGGTTATCTTCATTGACAGGGATAGGAGCAGCCTATGTTGATGGATTTGACGGATCATTAGCAATTGGCTCATAGTGTTCATCAAACATTGGATCAAATAATTTCTTCAGATCATCTTCTGAAGGAGGTACATAAGGAGTTGCTGGTGAGAGATTTTGTACAAGAGAAGAACTAATGGGACTACTTGATGAAGGTTGTGATACGGGTCCAGAACTTGATTGTCCTGGAGCCATTTGCCCGGATAGCTCATCGAACGTGACGTGAATAGTTTCCATGATATCTCGAGTTCTTTTGTTGTAGATTCGGTAACCCTTCTTGTTTGATGCATAACCAACAAAAACTCCAATGTCCGCCTTAGCTCTTAATTTACCTAAATCTTGACCGTCATTTGTTGGATAGCACAAAGCACCAAACACACGAAGGTAGGAGAGATCAGGTTTTCGTTTATGGACAAGTTCGTATGGAGTTTTTCCATGAGAGGTGTGTATAAGGGAATGATTTTGGGTGTAGCAGGCAGTGGCAATGGCTTTAGCCCAGAGAAACATTGGAACCTTTGAGTAAATCAGCATTGTTCTTGCGGCTTCCACAAGAGTTCGATTTCATCTTTCAACAACACCGTTCTGTTGAGGAGTTCGAGGAACACTTCTTTGATGACTAATTCCTACACTTTCATAAAATTGACTTAAATCTTTGTTAACGAACTCTGTGCCATTGTCTGTTCGAACAATTCTAACAGTATTGTTAAGTCGAACCTGAAGCTGCTTGATAAGTTTGATGATGACATCTGGAGTTTCATCCTTTGTCCTCAAAAACTTTACCCAAGTAAATCGAGAGTAGTCATCAACAACGACTAAAATATATTTCTTCCCATTAATTGTTTGCACTCTCATTGGTCCGCACAAATCCATATGAAGGGTATGCAGAACTTCCATTACTGAGTTTGTGGGTTTGGGTTTGTGGGCATATTTCTTGCTTTTTCCCAATTGGCATGCTGAACAAAGATGATCTTTTTCATACTTTAATCTGGGTAAGCCTCTTACAAGATCCTTTCTGGAAAGATTATTAATGGTTCCGTAGTTCAAGTGATTGAGACGATGATGCCATAACCATGATTTTGTTTTCGAAGCCTTTGACAACAAGCAGATTGGAGAAGACTTCATCATGTCTTCGATAGAGATGGTGTAAAGATTTGAACCACGAGTTCCTCTTAACAGTTCTACACCATCAAGTTCTCTAACAAAACAAGTATGTTTTCTGAAAGCCACTTCTAGATCGGAATCACAGAATTGACCAACAGAGAACAAGTTATGACCAAGACCTTCAACATAATATACCCTAGAGATTACACTATCACCAACAACATAGTCTCCATAACCCTTAATTGCACCAAAATGGTCGTTCCCGAATCTAACAGTCCTGATGAATTTACTCATGAAGTTCATGAGCCGTGAGCGATCTCCAGTCATATGCTTGGAACAGCCTGAGTCCAGGTACCACAAAACGATTTGAAAGGTCTGCAGTTGAACACAGACAAGAATAGATAACTGGATAATTGGGATCCCCATGCAAGAATGGGTTCCATTTGGTTAGTAACAGTGATTGGAATACCCACATCAAAAGTAGAATCAATAGAATCATTAGAAATAAACGCAGTACTAGTGAGCGCATTAGACCTATTCAAAGTATGTTCACTTCTTAAAGGAATAGTTCTACAGGTAGGCATCCATTTCCTAATGGGAATTAACTTAGCTAATTTAGGGCACATCTCATTAAGATTGAATTTGCGGCCAGTAGGTATCCACGGATAACCTATGTTACTAAATTTCCTTCCTGTGGGTTTCAAATGTTTTCTAACCTTCTTCCACCATTGCTTTCTACCCTTCTTAACCTGTTTGATAGCATTGACATTCTTAACTGGGTAATTAATCACATTACTCACATCATTCACAACACATTCATGATTAATATCAGAAATCAAACATTCATTACATGTTTTGCAAATAGTAGTAGAATTCGAATTAATTACAGTACGCTTAAAGCTAATACTAGAATCAACACGATTCGTTTTATTCACTTCCAACTTAAAGTTCCTAGGGTGGTCTTCTACTTTCCTCCATTGATTACTCTTAGCTTGCGAGGTCCTATCTTGCTCTGTATTGCCTTGAGGCTTTGACCTGTGTGTCACTTTTTACTCTTGTAGAGGGAATGGGAACATTAGTTGATTTTCCTACCTTTTGCATTTCAGGTATGGAAGTGCTAGGATCTGAAGTACTTGAAGGCGCATTGAAGCTTACATGCTTAACTTTAGGCACTGAGTGAGGCATATCATGATGGACATTCTTAAAATCAGGCATAGAACAAGGCACAACTATTTTAGCCTTCTTACCAACGGGTTTAGGGCATGTTGCTCTTAAGCATTCTAAAAGTTCTTGAGATCGTTTGGCATATAAGCAAGCATGCTTAACTTCACTATCAAGTGGCTTATTTATGAAATCTTCTTCTATAATCTCACGGAGACATTCTAGACTATTCTTAAGGTGAGCAAAATAGTTATGAAACACAAGTTCATTATTTCTAAGATGGGGAGGAATGTATTTAACAGTCACAGTATATTTAGAGTCTGCAGATGACTTTGATGCAACATTCTCATTAAAGACAAGTGGCATTTTCCCTTTTTCCTGTTTCTTCAGATTCTCAATTTCTTTTTGTAAAGAAGTTATGTTTTCGTTGTTTTTGTCACGAGTGACTTTCATTGAATCATATAACTCTTTAAAGTGTAGTTTAACCTTTTCATTTTCTTCTAGAAAACTCTCATTTTCCTTTTGTAAAACATTAATGAGGTTTTGAAGATGAAATGTTTGAGAAGATTGAGAATCTAAAGGTGGAGGCATTTGGGAGCCATTTCTTTCGCCCTTCAATTGTGAGATTTGGGCTCTCAATTTTCTGATTGTGTTACAATGAGCTTGAATTTGTTCATCACATTTGTTTATTTCAAAAACTGCATCAAATTCAGGAGCATCTGAGGATGTCTTGATATTTGAGGTTTTAACATTTTCTTTGAGATGTTGATATTTTAATTGCAAAGCAAAATGTTCAACTTCCAATTTAGAAAAATGTTTGACCAAGTTATCATGATCATCATGTTCAATTTTATCATGCAGTTTTGAATTTGCTGTTTCAAGCTCAATGACACGATCATGGGAAACTTTCAAAGCAACGGATAATTCATGAAATTGAGAAGCAGTAATAGAATGCTTAGTAACATTATAGAACACATCTTGAGCCACACAACTTAATACTAAGTTCTCATTTAAGATATGCAAATTCTTCCTTTCAATTTCATTATATTTGAGTTCCCGTTCATAATCATTTACCTCAACTATCATTGCATCAAATTCCTTTTCCATTTCTTTGATATCTAAGTTAATCCCTTTTTGAAGACTCTCAAATTGACCTTTTAATTGTTTAAAGAAAGGCATGACCTCAGTTAAATAACATTATTTAGTTTGCTCAAAACCCCTTTCCCCTTCAGTTATCCCTGTAGGTGTGATTCTCTTCTTGCATGTCTTCTCAAAATCAACGAATAGTTGATAAACAACATACAAGTTGATTAAGGTCTTGCTATTGGTGACAATAGTTCTAGGAGCTAAATACATTGGTGTATTTGGAGGATACACAGTGGCTGCAGGCACTTTCCTAAAGGGAGTGTTTGTTTCAACAAGTACATTTGCTTTTTGCTTATCCATATCTTTCTTCCAAAAAATTTGTTCTGGGGTCAATTGGGTTTGAGGCTTAAACATGTTCAGAGAGATCCAATTTTCCTTAGTGTAATCATGGGGTTTGACCGTTATGTTTTTCTTTTGACACTCAGGATCTCTTAGCTTCTTATCCATTTTCGCCCTATTGACTTCTTCTAATTGCATATCTTCCTCAGTGCACTCAACGCAACTAGGTTTCTGCCTAGGCTTAAGGATTTCATTGCCATCATATATTACCTTTTGAGCCTCTCTTGCTATTTTACCATACTTAGGATTGGGTTTCTCAACGAGGGGAATACTATGCTTATCGCTTAAGACTCTATGCTTAGTGATCATGTGAGCAGTCTGAATGGTATTCCCTTGTATGTACAACTTATTTTCAAGCTTGTTTTTCAAAGTTTTTAGATTGGAAAAGTCATTCAAAAGTTTTGATTCCTTAGCATTAAATTCTTGTTTAAGCACTTTAACATTATCTTGAAGTTCTTGCTTATGCTTAACAGTTTTAGAAAGCTTTTCTTGTAAGGAATTTAACTCTTGTTTTAACACTTCTTCTCTAAAATTACTTTTTCTAATGATTGTACGCATTTGGTCATCCATTTCCTGCTCACGGGTAGTTAACACAAACTTAGTACGTTGTTCATAAATAGCAAATTGTTCTTTATAGGCATTCAGTTCAGAGATAACAGAATCATCAGGGGCACATGCAGTGTATTCATCAAAAACATAGTTATCATTGATTGCAGAAGATATATCACTTGGTACAATCTCACTTTCACTTTGTGTCACGTATTGATCATATGGGACAATATTACTATTACCCTCATTATCAATATCTGATTCATAAGTTTCAAGAGATTGTACTTCGTTATGTATCTTTTGCTCATCCACCTCATCGTATAGTTTTAATACCTCTGAGATGATTGATTCTTTGGATGGACCAGCCTGTTGTGGTGATGAGACCTTTGGAGAGACCATAGGTGAGATGCTAGCCATGAAGATTGTCTGGGCAGTAGGTTCATCATCGACATCAGAGTCAAATGCATCACAGTCTGCAACTTGAAAGGCATTTTGATGATTGTGACCTATTTCCTAAATTGGCTGCTCATCCACATCAGCATCATAGGTCTTAGCATTCCTTTCTGCAAGAAACAACAACTCCTTTTCATCCAAAGCTGCTCCATTATCCTGAGCTTGCACAAGCAACATCTTGTCTCTGAAGTATTCTGCATTCTGTGGACGTTTTGGAGATGTGCAGTTCCTCGCAATATGTCCCTCACCACCACAGTTGTAGCATTTGATTGGCTTTGCTTGCCCTTGATTGGCATTTCTTCCACGATTCTAATTAGCCACATATCCTCCACCTACTCCAGTATTACCATAACCTGCTCCAATCATCCCTTGTTCATACCGTCTTCCTTGCACATTCTGCACCACTACCTTACCATCTCTGACAGTAGCGTGATTGTGTGGATTGGATGCTGTTCTGGGGTTATTGTTGGTGTGTGGAGTGGAATTCATATTTTGACTAACCATGAGAGACAGTTGATTGATGAAGTTTTCCATGAGTGTGTTTGCGTCTGGAGGTTTATATGCTGGATCAGGAATGAGCTTGTAATTACCATTACCCGTGGGTATGACTTGAGAATCTTTGGTGGTAATTCCAACATTAGTGTAAACGGCTGTTGAATCATTTGACGAACTTGCTTCTCCCTGTTTAGATTTGAACTGTTCAAGAATCATTCGTTCAAACATAGCATGTCTCTCATTCTGAAGCAGGAAGGCATACAGTTGCTCATAGTTGGTGTTCTTTAATCCTTTGATTAGCTTCACAGAGGTGACAAATTTGTGCCATTCAGGATTCATGTTGTTCACAAACTTTGAGTTCTATTGAATATTTGGCATGGTCATTTTGATATTCCTCATGTCATTCACAAGCTTGTGGAATCTCACGTAATATTCATAGACACTTTCTTCTGGTTTCATCTTAAAGTGCTCAAATTCATCATACAGATGTGATTCTCTGTCTTCCTTAGTTAATTCAGAACCTGAGAGAAGCATCTTGACATTATCCCAAACAGCCTTGGCTTCAGTATTGTGATTGATCAGCTTGTAAATGTCCTTAGGTAAACCCTGAAGTATGATGTTAGAAGCCCTGATGTCTGCATCGTATCTCTTCTTCTCCTTATCAGTCATTTCATCATACATCTTAGGTCTGTCCAGTCCTAATATCACCTAGCCATCAGCAGCAGTCTCAAGTATGTCTCTGGCTGTCTCAACTTGATAAGGTCCTTCATCAATTGATTTGAGGATGTTAAACCCATTTTCCTTTCCCAAACAATACAACCTGATTCGTTGAGCCCATGAGTCATAGTCAGTTCTGTCAAGCATAGGCGGACGAGTATCTGATCCAGCTGCTTGAACGTCCTCAGCAATAGAAGAAATGATTGCAGGCACGTTGGTAGGCATGATTACAGATTTCACGGGATTTTAAAACTCTTGGATTAAACAGGGAAATAGATTCTTTCACGAGATTTTACTAAATCAAGAGAAAACCGTAGAATGTAATCAAGAAGAAAAACACTAAGTCACAAGAGACAAATCGCTCAATAAGACAAATCGCACAGACAACAAATCGCTCAAAAGTGACAAGTCGCATCAACTAACAAATCGCTTAATCAATCAACTCGCTTCAATAAGCAAGTCGCTTAACGATACAAGTCTCTTAAACCAAGACAAGTAGCTTATCCAAGACAAATCGCTTAACCAAGACAAGTCGCTTAAACCAAGACAAATCTCTTAACCAAGACAAGTCGCTTAAACTTAAAACTCGCTTCAATAAGCAAGTCGCTGAAGAAATGACAAATCTCTTAAACAACACAAATCGCTTAAAGTCACAACTCGCTTAAATAAGCAAATCGCTGAAAAATGACAAATCGTTACTCCGAACAAGTCGCACAAGTACAGCCACTACCCGGACAAATCGCTTAAATAAGTGATTTGTAGAGGACACAAATCGCTTCCAAACAGGGACAAATCGCTAGTTTGAATGCTTTACCGTGGCTCAAATCGCTAACTTTAAACTAACCAAAACGCCTCTTTTAAATCCAAAAACAATCCAACCACAATGATTCAAACCTTCCAAATCAAAACCTAAACACTTATGATGATCCTAAACACAAAAGTATACTCAAAATCCAAACTTTAACACAAGAAATGGTCCAAATGATGCAAATACCACTAAACTTTATCAAACCCAAAAACCATATAAAACCACTAGAAATCCAAGAACATGTAAGAGAGATGATCAAACCATGGCTCTTGATACCATTTGTAACATATTGGATTTCACATACACATCAAATCATGATCACAAGTGGGGCGTACAACATGAAGTTTTTAGAGAGAGAAAGTTTAGAGGTTTAGGGAACTTAGTGAGAGAAAGTAAAAGTATTATTATGAGCTCCAACCCTCTACCTTGGGAGGTAGAGGGTATTTATATTATCTTACATAAACGCCACCTACGGGCTGTGGATCAGGCATATAGTGGGTAAAGACCCGTCCATCCTCCACGGTGTTACTAAACTAAATACTAACTAACATTAAATAACTACGACTACGAGCTTTCTAAAAAATACATATACTTGAGGTGACCGACACTTTAATAACTGGATTTACTAAATCCTAACATTATCTACTAATCCCATGGTGTATTTGTTTTCAACAAGAAAAGTCTTAAGTCTATCGTACCAAGCTTTTGGTGCTTGCTTAAGACTGTATAATGCTTTCTTGAGTTTGAAGACATGATGTGGTTTCTCAAAGTCGGTAAAACCGGGAGGTTGAGCAACATATACTTCTTCGTTAATAAACCCATTAAGAAACGCACTCTTAACATCCATGTAGAGCGTTAGATTCTTTTTTTTTTTACTTCTTTCAAAGGGGAATGAATGGAATGAAGAAAAGAAGAGAGGAGGAAAGTGAAATAATTTAAAGTCATAAGCACATGCATATGCAAGTATGATTCTAATAGACTCGAGCCTAGCTACCGGTGCATAGGTTTCATCACAATCAATCCCCTCTTGTTGATTAAAACCTTGTGCGACAAGCCTAGCTTTGCTTCTAGATACAACACCATTTTCATCCATTTTATTTCGAAAAACCCATTTCGTTCCAATTATAGTTTGATCTTTAGGTTTTGGAACTAATTTCCAAACATCATTTCTAACGAATTGGTTTAACTCTTCTTGCATAGCAATTACCCAAGATTCATCTTTTATTGCTTCATTTATGTTTTTCGGTTCGATGGTAGACACAAAACAAAAATGATTACTTTGATTTTGGGCTTGTGATCTTAAGGTTCTTGGATTTAGTTGTCCTATGACTTTTTTTAAAGGATGACTTTTGGATTCTTTGATGTTTATAATCTCATTATTTAATGGTTCATCTTCCTTGTTATTTTCAATTATTTCTTGACTTTCTACAAGTTGACTTTCAACTAAGTCATCATCTACCAAAGGTGATGTCTTAGAGGGAGGTGGACTTTCGTCGAATGTTATGTTCAACGATTCCTTGACTCTCATTGTTTCTTTGTTTAAGACAATGTAAGCTTTACTAGTTTGAGAATAACCAAGAAATACACATTCATAAGACTTTGGGTCAAACTTGGTGAGATAATCTTTAGTGTTAAAAATGAAACATTTACATCCAAAAACTCTAAAATATCCTAAAGTTGGCTTTTTACCTTTATAAAGCTCATATGGTGTTTTTTTTAAGAAAAGACGTATTAAGACTCTATTTAAAATATATGTAAAAGTGTCAACGGCGTTACAACAAAACTTTTGAGGAATGTTTTGTTCATTAAGCATTGTTCTACTCATTTCTTGAATTGTTCTATTTTTACGTTCTACGACTCCATTTGATTGAGGTGTTCGAGGAGCCGAAAAGTTATGTGTTATACCATTTGTATCACAAAAGTTTCCAAATTGTGTTTCATTGTCAAATTCACGACCATGATCCATTCGGATCGACACAATTTTAACACCTAGTTTATTTTGAATTTTCTTGCTAAGAATTTCAAATTTATCAAAAGCTTCATTTTTGGTTTTCAAAAACAACGTCCAAGTAAACCTTGTGTAATCATCTACTATGACTAAAGTGTATAAGTTGCCTCCATAGCTTCTTATAGCGGATGGACCAAACAGGTCCATATGCAAAAGTTCTAGACACTTAGATGTGGACACCATATTTTTAGACTTATGACTATTATGGGTTTGTTTACCAATTTTGCAAGCGTCGCAAAAATGTTGGTCATATTTAAGTTTTGGTAAATTCCTAACTAGCTCTTTTGAAGATAGGTTTTGTATAAGTCTCATATTAGCATGACCTAAGCGTCTATGCCAAAGAGTTGAGCTATCATCTAATGTTGTTAGACAAAGTTTGTCATTAGATGTTTTATCTATTTTCATAACGTATATGTTATTCTTCCTAACTCCTTTAGCTATGGTGATACCATCTTTTAGTATTTTACTACAATTTTCTTCAAATAGTACTTTATACTTTTTATCACATAATTGGCTAATACTAAGTAGATTAAATCCTAACCTATCGACATGAGCAACATTTTCAATAGTTAGGGAGTTATGAGCGATCGTACCTTTGCCAATGATTTTGCTTTTGAGATTGCTACCAAAAGTGACATTACCTCCGTCATACTCTTGGTATGATGAGAAGAGACTTTTGTTGTCCGTCATGTGTCGTGAGCATCCACTATCTTTTATCCACTCATCAGGTTCCAATCCAACTTTCAAGCATACCTATGAAGCAAATAACTCAAGCGTTTGTTCCCAATATCTCATGGGTTCGTTTGGGTTAAACATACTATTTATTTGATTCATGTATGGAAACGATGGGTAAGGGTTCCATGACATGTAATCTGGAGTTTGATAAGGTCTAGGGAAGTTTTGATTCCAACCGTTATGTTGATAGTTGGGTTGTACGTTGTGGTTGCTCTTAGGAAAGGGGCGTTTGGCAAAAGGTGTTTTATGTCGTTGTTGTTGAGTAGTTTTTGATCTAAATTCATTTTTAGCAAGTCCTACTCCTGATGTAACAGCAGGTTTTAGTTTAACACTATCCTTGGTTTTCTTTGTTACTTTGACAAATTCGGTACGGTCCGTATCACAAGCATTCTGTCCTGCTGAAGTTCCCACGGCACCATTTTTTACAACGGACGGAGCCCTTATTTTGGGTCCGCCTGGTCTGTGCTGCACTGCAGCAGTTTTGACAGTTTGTTTGTCTTTTTCGGCTGTTTTGTTTTGACTCTTTGGAATTAATACCTCATTAAATCCTAGCCCATTCATGTTTCCTGGGGTTTTTTGAATTCTAACTATTTCATCGGCACAAGCGATGTTTTTGTTAAACCTTTTAAGTTTAGAATTATGTTCGATTAGAACATCTTGTGTGAGCTTTAGTTTTTCTATTTCAAGATTAAGCTCTTGACATGATTTGCAATCATCGTCATTTGCTTTTCCCTTTTCTAATCGTTTTGCCTTTTCTTTTAACTCATAGACTTCATTTTCTATAAAAAAAAATTAGTCTTTAAAAATTTATTTTTAGTTATGATTTTTAGACTTTAGCCCACACAATTGATTGTATTGTTTTTGCAAAGTGTCATCATCAATAGAAGAATAAGATGAGTCGGAATGTACCTCATTTGACTCATGTGCCATTAGAGCGGTTTCCTCCTTACTTGATTCTTCATCATCTTCCCTATCACTCCAAGCACCACTTACAAAAGCTCGTTGAGTTTTGCCTTTAGGTGGCTTGGGACAATCTCCTATTAGATGACTTGCATCACCGCATCTAAAGCACTTTCTTTCACCTTTACCCTTTTTGTCATCCCGATCTTTCGGAATGGTTTCTTTTCTTCTCGAGGTTGTCTTACAAACTTTCCTCTTCTTCTAAAGAACTTTTTGAAATCTCTAACGGCCATGGCATACTCTTCATCTTTCACTATCGGAGCAAGATTCGTCATCATCACTTGATTCTGTTCTTGCTTTTAGAGCAACGGATTTGATTTTCTCTCTTTTTCCTTTGATGATTTCTGAATCTTTCTCCATCACCATTTCGTGTACTTTGAGGTTTCCGATTAGCTCGTCTAGTGACATTTTTGAGAGATCTTTTGATTCTTCAATGGCATCAACTTTAGCTCTCCACTTCGGATGGAGTGCTCTAAGAAATTTCCTGACAAAGTTCTTACTACGAAAAGATTCATCAAGTGCTTTGAGTGATGTAATAATAGTATTAAAGGGAGCAAAGCCCCAATCAATGGTTTCATCTTCAGGGATAACAAATTGTTCATGATGTTGAACAAGAAGATCAATTTTTTTATCCTTGACTTGTGAATTTCCTTGATGTGTAACAATCAAAGATTCTCAAATATCTTTGGCGATTTCACACATAAAAATTCTTTCATATTCTTTTCTAGGCAAAGCATTATAAAGCATCATTTTAGCTTCATTATTTTTAGCAATTAATTTTTTTTGTTCATCAACAGAAATATCTTTTGTTGTAGAACTAAAATCCCCTTTAACAATAACAAACCAAAGATCTATATCTTTTGATTTTACATATGTTTCAAAACGGTTTTTCCAATAGATAAATCCAATGGTTTCAAAGAGTGGTGATCTTTGCATAGATTGCCCTTCTTTAAAGTTTTCAGAATCCATGGATCGTTTCAAGTTTATAAAATACAATATATTTTAGAAATTCTTGAGCAACGAGGGTCTGATACCAATTGTAGAAAACTAGAAGGGGGGTTGAATAGTTTACCGATTAAAAACTTTGTTTTGAAACTTATTGAAAGATCAATTGATGTTGATCTTAGATATGTTAGTGAAATATGTAAACAATATATAAAGAGTAAATAAGGAAAGAAACAATCAAACCACAACAACTTGTTTATAGTGGTTCGGTCTACAAGGACTCTTTTTCCTTGCCCTACTCCACTCCCCGAGTCTCACACTCGAGAGTTTAACTTCACTAGTCAACAAGCTCCTTTCACCGGCGGAGAAACCTTTACACTTCGCTTACACACTATTTCCGACACTAAGCTAAATGTCGAGTTCTTTCCAAGGGTACAACCACTCCCACACACAATGTATTTTAAGGACTAAAATACTAACCACTCACACTCACAAGATTATGATAGTTAGGTACAACAATGAAGTATGAATCAACACAAGATCATACAACACCAAACAAACAAGACTTCCAACTCTTCGTTGAAGCTTGAATGTGACTTGATCTTTTTTGCTACAAAAGAGATCACTAATATGATATGAAACTGAGTTAGAAAGGTTAGAGAGAAGGAATGTATGAGAGTATGATATAAAGGGATGAAAAACTACTTGCTTTGGCTTTGCTATTTATAGTCAAAACACTCAGCAAGCACCACGGACCACGGAACCCTTGAAAGGGTTCCGCCCGTTATAAAATATGGTGCCGTCGAGGTCTGACAGCAAGATCTCAAGATCTTGCCAAAGTCAACCATATCTATGCAAGATTATGTAAGATATGTAGAGCCTAAATCTACACAAAATATCTAATGAAATCTTCCAATGATTTCAATGATGCATCTCATGATGTCATGTGTTTGTTTTTCTATTTTTAGAAATATGCAAATACATATGTAATGTTTAGTTTTTAAGAAACCAAAATATTCTAAAAACTACTATCATGCATTATGGTTTAGAGTCATATCAAGATATGATTAATCACAATGTAAATGCTTGAGTGATGAAAATATTATTTGACAAGCTTGTTTTAATATCTATTAAACTTGACAAGCTTTAAGCTTTATAAAAATTAAATTTACTTTTGTCGTTAACAAAACTTAGGTAAAGATCAAAAATATAAATAACGTTTAATGACGATATTTGTATTAACAGGAACGATTGGAGATGAACCGAAACAAATTGAGACTTGAGCTACCATCCTCCTACCTTGAATTACCAAACCCCCAACTTAATTTTGAAAAGCCATCTACTTTACAAAACCTAATTTTTCTTTTTACATGAATTTGGTGTGAAGATATGTTGAATCTGCGAGAAGCTCGTGACCATAAATGAAGGATTAAAAGGAAGTTTGACTCTACATCTTCTTGGCCTCGAGTGATAGGGGATCTATTCCTGGCTATAGTCCCTTTCTTCCACCTTTACCAACATGCTCGTGACTTTTCTAGAGTACTGAGATTGACATGATGGATCATGGTTGATTGAAGAGGAAAGGGGAACATGAATCTTTTTGGTTCCTGGTTCTTGGAAACAAATGCAGAAAAGGAGAGAAAGGAGACAGGAATGGGGCGGTGTGAGTGGGCTAGGATTAGGATAGGTAGGTTGTATTTTGTTTTTATTATTAAATATTTTATAAACTGTACCCCGTGTTTTGTCGATCTTCTGTGTAAACGTACCTTCCCAGTACCCGAAAAATATAAAAATTATACTTTTAGAAACGTTTTATCGAGCGTAATAATATGGTATTATTATTACGTATGATTTTGATTATAACTGTTTGCCGTTACTAATTTGGTGTCGGTAAGCGTGCGGTGCCGTGTTTTTCTAAATTCACGAGATAGCCTCTCGTTTTCTTTCGTAAATTACTAGTGAATGTTAAAAAGTGTATATTTCACCTACCTAAGTATTTATTTTTAGTTCTGTGTGTTACTGCGTGCTGCAGTGTGCAGGATAACTTCCCAAAACAATGGTTAAAGCCTATGTCTGCTTAAATTTAACTTGGACAATAATAAATTTCACATTTACAATAAAGATACTCAGTGGAAAAGTATCGTGTGTGCAGTGTCGGGTTTACAAAGAAACGAGATTACCTCTCATTTTAAATCTAAATATTGACAACTGTCAGAAAATAACCGATTTTGAATTTTCTGACGTAATCAATATTATTATAATAATCCAAAATTTTACGGGTTGTTATACTATTCCCATCTCCATATCAAACAAAAAGAAGAACGATCTCATTTTATCACAAAATTTGTTCTAAGAACAAATGTTTAAAGATAAAATGATCATAGATCACTCGAAAGATCAAACTAAACAACCAAATATCTCAGTTTTCTTTCGTTCGTGGTGTACAATAAACTTCAAGACCTTCAAAAGATCAAACACACGAAAAATAAATCATCATAGATATGTAACTTTGATATCATCCGAATAAATAGAAAGAATTATAACAAGTGTGTTACATTCTTACTTTGATTTGTTCAAACAAAAACACAAAACTATTTATACCTACCCGAGACCTTTAAAGATCTTGAAGCCGGAAAAATGATTGGTTCTTCACTCGTAGAGTCGTAGGTATGTTGGTTGCTGCATTTTTCACAAGAGAGAAGAAGATGGGTGTGGCTGCGGGAGTATAAAGGATGTGCGTGAGTTCAGGGTTAACGTGATACAAGGATTAGTTTTTGGGTTTGGTTTATTACATTGGCTGAACTCATAATTATATCCGGGGGGAAATTGGCCTAGTGTTTTACAAGACTATTAGCATATTTGGGCTAGTTGTTTGAGGGTTGTGTATGTAAAGCTCATTTAGGGCTCGCGAGCTTATTCGAGCTTTGTATATAGAGCTCGGGCTCAGGCTTGATTATTAAATGAGCTTTAATATAGGCTCGAGCTCGGGCTTGAGCACGTTTAGGCTCGGCTCATTCGAGCTTTTTACCGATCCGATCTCGAGCTTTTCACAAGCAACTCGGCTCGTTTCCACCCCTAATTATAAATCATCATACTTAATAATTTCTGAAGCAACACTCATACTTTTTACAAGGCAGTGTATTACGAGACGACGTAGGTATTTTAAGAGTATGCAACGAATGTTCAAACTCGTCTTCCGAGATGGGTAGTAAGATAGTTAATGAGATTGACATACGGGTTTTGATAAAAACGATATTATGTAAGGTTTATGAAATAATTTTAGAGACTATTGTATAACTTACAATGTCTGCGAAGTAATTGAGACCACTGTGTTACTCACAGCGTCTGAGAAATAAATGAGACCACTGTTTCATTTACAGTGTCTGGGATGTAATTGAGACCACTATATCACTCAGAGTGTCTGGAAAATAAATGAGACCATTTTAATGAGTTACAATGTCTTGGAAAAGAAATAAGATCATTGTATCTCTCAATGTCTTGGAAAATAAATGATACCATTATATCTCACAATGTCTTAGAAAAATAAATGAGACCATCGTATCTCACAATGTCTTGAAAATAAATTAGACCATTGTATCTCACAAAATATTGGAAAATAAACGAGACCGTAGTATCTCACAATGTCTTAGAAAATAAATGAGACCATTATATCTCACAATGTCTTGAAAATAAATGAGACAATTGTATCTTACAATGTCTTGAAAATAAATGAGACAATTGTATCTTAAAATGTCTTAAAAAATAATTGAGACCATTGTATAAATTACAATGTCTGAGAAATAGGAGAGACCATTGTAATCAGTTACAGTGTCTTGAGAAAGTTTCGTAGATCACAAAATGTACGAATAGGTATATGGTATGTGCTAAAACACATACCATTTCTTTACCAAAATAGACCCAAAATAACCAAGAAAGAGTCGTTAATGCCTAATATTTGCTGGTTTCTTGAGTTTATGCATGTGCAGGTACAAATATGACAAAACAGACAAACAAAAGCCGAAACCGAAGAAAAACCGAGCACGAGAGACAGAAGAAAGCAAAAGCCGATGCCGAGATGCTATTTCATGGATTTGGATGCTCAAAAAGTGCAATTTACGGATTTCTGGATCAAGATTGTGAGTTTTCACATATTTACCCTCACGTTACCGTATTTACACAATTCACCCTCAACTTTCCATAATTTACACAAATCACCCCCTCATTATACCAATTTACCAAACTCACCCCAATATTTCACAAATTACACCATATGTCCTTTTAATTGAAAAATATCATGTATGGTCCTTGTGTAAAATGCGGTTTACAAAAAACAACAATCCAAGTCCAAAATAAAATTCTTAATACTACCCCAAAAATAGCCCAAGCCCAACCACCCTTTTATACTACCCTTATCACTCAACAGCCCACCAAGCCCAACCATTAAACCCATGGTCAACCCACCCTTATTCCCAGTCAAACTATAATAAAAATCCCAAATCCACCCAACGCGCCAAAAGTGAAAATAAAACCCAGGATTACTGTTTAACCTCCATCCTCAAAATTACCCTACACACCAAGGAATTCACCCCACCTTTAGTACTTCTAGAATGTACTGACAACGTGTCAGAAGTGTACACTCATTTGGATTGCCAGCTTGGCACAATGGAATGATTTCATTGGTTGTGACACATCACAATAGTGAGCTAAGGGCTATAAGGTGATTTGGTGACAAGATAGGATGATCAAGGGCTGAGAGATAAGGATCTAGGAGCTTCCCAACCTCAAGCATCAGGCTATTTAAATACTTCATTCACCACAGAATAGACTCGTCCAATTTCAAGTCTGTAGAGAATTGTTACCTTGTTTTTTCATTGTTAATTTACTGCTTATCTTAGTTAAATTCAGTTGTAATTTCATCTTTAAACACTGTAACCTTTAATTTTTTTTTAATAAAAGTCAATTTACTTTTTATGCTTTGTTTAAATTTTCTGTCAATTGTTTCTTCATTCAGTTAGATTTGTTCAAATAAGGTGTTATTAGTGTCCTATAAGCTCAGATAAGCTCATTCATAGCTTATTCTGAGCTTGGTTTTCATTTTTCATACATTTTCTTAGAAAGTCAATGAAAGTCAAACTTTCAAATTCAATTCAGTTTTAGTATAATTTATGTTTTACAGTTGTTAAATGTTGAGTAATGGTTTTTCCTAAAACAATTGAATTCAGTTTATGTTAAAATTTATCAGGATTTCAAGTTTAGAAGGCTAGTTAGGATGTAAAAGAGTGTTTGGGATTAAGAAGATTTTGAGGATTAAAAGGTTTTGGTTAGTTGAATTTGTTTTGTATAGAGTTGTTTACTGATATAAGAACTTATTCAATCTAGTTTTCAGGTTGTTTCAAAACTTACAAGCATTTTCATGATTCAAATTCAAAAATGTCTTAGTACCAAATCAGTTTTCATCAATTTTCCTTTAGCCATTTTAGTCATTTATTTTTGTCATAAAAATAATTAAAAAATAAAAACAGAATTTTCATAAGTTGATTTCACTTTTCCCAAAAGGAAAAAAAATCAAAAAAAAAATAGTTTAGGTAGGCTGCTTGTGCTCTTAAGTTAGTGATTTGGCTTGAAAGTGTCTTGTACCACTGTTACACTATCTCAGATAAGTATTAGCTTAACATTTGCTTACTCTCTTGATGATTGTGCTTAATTTCTGTAGTAGCTTCTAGTGTAAACTTTAGTTTTGCCTTTTAGAGAATTTAGGAGCTTATTTAATGTGCTTAGGTAGCTTAAATGTAGCTTGCTTATCACTCCATTTTTCTGCATCAGTCCCCTTTTTCTCATTTTGAGCTTTAGTTTTTGATTTTTAATTTCCTTATATTAAGTCCTTTTTAGCTGAAAGTTTGGATATCAGAACTTTGTTAGGTTGTTTTTAGCATGCTAATTTTAGTTTATTTTTAGTAATTTTCTATACCAGTTAAATTTGGGCTTAAAGTAGGCTATTGGGACTGTTTGGCTTATTAGTGTTAGAACCTGATCTTGTGCTAATTTGCTTTTAGCTGGTGCTTATAGGGTCAATATCAGTTGCATTAGGATGATTTGAGTTAGTTAAGGTTGGTCTTAGCTTATTGGTAGCTTGTTGGTAGCTTATAGTTTATTTCTAATTAGCTTTACATATCAATTGCATGCCCAAGTGTTTATCCTGTGATCCCTAGTTGTATTTGTTAATTTTCATAGATTCCCCATATAATTTAGGACTTTCCTATAATTTTTCATATTTTTCTGTAGCCTTTAACTATTTTTTTGCGTTTAAAATTCAGTTTCTAGCATTTTTAAATAGCTTTTAATTCAAATAATTCAGAAAATGGTCACAAAAATACAAAAATAATTTTCTTAGTTTTAGAAAATCAAAAGTCACAAAAAGTATTTTTCCAGATTTTTCTTAGATTAAATAGTATTTTCTAGCTATTTAATTAGTTTTAAATAGTTTTAAATTCATAATAATTAGAGAAAAGGTCAGAAAAATTTAATTCCATTTTTTAAAATAATTTTTAGTTACTTAAGATTTTTGAAAAACACTTTTGTAATTTTCTTGCAAGTTTTCATAGTTTTAGCATTTTAATTCTATTTTAAATGTCCAAAATTATTTTTTTATTCAAATTAAATCAAGAAAAACCAAAAAAAATAGTTTTAAATTTCCAATAATTTTTAAATCATATTTTTAGCTGTAGAAAATTATTAGATCACTTTTAGGAGTTAAAATAGTTTAGTTTGCATTTTAATTTACGTTTTAGTAATTACGTTATTTACGTTTTAGTAATTACGTTATTTACGTTTTAGTTTAAATTCTCATACATAGTTGTAATATCTTGTTTGCATAATAGATTCAGTAGTTTTAATTGCTTTCCTTTACTATTCCTTGCCCCGTAGTTTAGAAATCACCAAAACCCTTTTCAACCATTCAAAACCCGAATCACGCGACGTGAGTTATAAACTTCATTCATCCCTCGTTGGGAGAACGACCTGGGAAATACATACCTTTGTATTTCTTCAGAAAATATCTTGTACGAAAACGAACACATCAGTATATAATCGGGAAAATGTGGTTGTCCAGAAATGATGTCTACAAGAAGGTTTATGATGCCAAATAAATCATATATTTATATAGAATGATCACGTATGTAAAGTGTGTATATATTAATATACTAATATGTATGTGTTGCATAAAAATGCCTAGAAGTCACATAATCCTCTGGATGATGGAAGGCACGGAGAGCGAAAGGCTATAAAATATTTTTGTGTAAAAGTGGTTATAGTTTAGGTATCAATTAGACCCATTTCTATATAACTATAGCTCTGATACCAATGTGTAACACCCCCAATTTTGTGAATGCAGCAGAATTCAAGCTAGGTGTTACTCATTGATATAACAGTTATAATAACAGAAAATGATCTCTAACTGAGTCGTTTAAAAGGATTTATCATTCAACTTATTCAAATATATCAGAGTTTATAAAATAGGTCCCAGTAGTTTCTTTGATTACAAAACACATCAATATAAAGTCTTTGATGTTATTTCGAATGATAAAATATGTTTATAGCCTTCTTGTAGTTTCCATGCCCCTCTGTGCCAGCCTAGATCATTATGGACATAAAACATGCTTAAAACTATCAATACAAAGGTTGAGTGAATCCATAGGTTTATTGTTAAATGTATGAACACATAATGTTTGTGTGGGTTACATTGTTATAGACCCATAATGTTGAAAACAATTTTATTTCATGAAACCAAGACGTTCACGTGTACCAATAGCAATTGGCATGTTTGTTACAATGTTTTCCCCTGTAGGTAATTTGCCGATTACCCAGTGTTCTCAAATATAGTGCGCTTGTTTGCCTAAACGATCAATACAAACGGGATTTGTCGATCCCAATAGGCCTATTCACAATATTCGTGCTCACTACGCCTAGTGATTAATGGTTCATGATGTGAGGACTTAAGCATGGCAGTGGTGTGACTTAGTGACAATAAAACAATCAAATAAGCATACTGTTCAAATGTTTGTGTGTTCTTGTAAAAATAGCATGTATCTTCCCCAAAGGCTATGAACTCACCGTGAGTGGATGATATCAAATATATAACGAAATCGATGGATAAGCCGGGAAACCTCTACGTAAAACCTAGAAATATGATATCGTGTATTAGGTTTTGTAATAACGATGTGGAAATATAACTGAGTCTATATAAGTCATTATATTGATCATGATGTTGTTCTTTGTAACTTATAGTAATAGTGTATGTCATTATGAAAGTAGCTTACTAGGTTATAAAACGTTTTTAGATAAATATTATACTAATGTTCGAGCCATCATAATTCAGATGTCATGTAGTAAACGTATGAGGAGCTAGGACACTTTAAGTCGTAAATCCAGCAACTCGTCAATATGTCCACCCCAAAGAGGCCCCTCGCATGAAGCTCCCTACTAACATGTTACGTTTTTAATAGAAAAAATTACACGTTTGGTCCCTATGGTATACCCCAAATAACAACTTTAGTCCCTAAGTCGTTTTTATTTATCCACAGATACATATTTTTGAAACCTTGCACGCATTAAGTCCCTATTTTGGATGGGCGTTAGTTAAGTCCGTTAAGTATTTTGCGCTGTTAGTCCTTCGTTAAAAAATTTTGCACCGTTAGTCCTTATTTTTTAAAATATAGTTTTCCCTAGTTAGTCCCTCCGTTAATAATAGTTATCGCCCGTTTTTTTACATTTTTGTCCGTTTTATCCGTTTTCGTTCGTTTTTATCCGTTTTCCCTCTTTTTTTTCGTTTTTCGTCCGTTTTTGTCCGTTTTTATCCGTTTTTGTCAGTTTTTTATCCGTTTTCGACCGTTTTTTTACGTTTTTGTCTGTTTTTATCCGTTTTCGTTCGTTTTTTATCCCTTTTTTTTACGTTTTTGTCTTTTTTTCCTTTTGTGTTCGGTTTTTATCCTTTTTTTTTACTTTTTTGTCTGTTTTTATCCGTTTTCGTTCGTTTTTTTTCACAAAAAATTTGCAAAAAAAAAAATTGGAAATTTTTCACAAATTTGAAAAAAAAAATTCCAACAAAATTTTGAAAAAATAAATTGGAAAAAAAATATTTTCGAAAAAAAATAAAAAAATTTGAATAAAAAATTAAAAAAAAATTGAATAAAAAAAATATTTTTCAAATATTTAAAAATATATATATATATATATTTTCAAATATTAAAAAAAATATTTTTTATTCAAATTTTTTTATCTTAAAAATAAATATTTCGAAAATATTTTTTAATTTTTAAATATTTTTCGAAAATAATTCGAAAATATTTTTTAATTTAAAAAAAATATATTTGAAAAATATTTTTTTTATTTAATTTTGTTTTTAAATTTTTTATTCAAATTTTTTTATTTTTTTTCGAAAATATTTTTTTTCCAATTTATTTTTTCAAAATTGTGAAAAAATTCTAATTTTATTTTTTTGGAATTTTTTTGTGAAAAAATACGAACGAAAACGGATAAAAACAGACAAAAACGTAAAAAAAACGGATAAAAAACGAACGCAAAAGGAAAAAAACAGACAAAAACGTAAAAAAACGGGCGAAAACGGATAAAAACAGACAAAAACGTAAAAAAAATGGGCGAAAACGTAAAAAAAACTGACGAAAACGGATAAAAACGTAAAAAAACGGTCGAAAACGGATAAAAACTGACAAAGAAGGACGAAAAACGAAAAAAAAAAAAAAGGGGGGGAAAACGGATAAAAACGGACAAAAATGTAAAAAAACGGGCGATAACTATTATTAACGGAGGGACTAACTGGGGAAAACTATATTTTAAAAAATAAGGACTAACGGTGCAAACTTTTTTAACGAAGGACTAACAGCGCAAAATACTTAACGGACTTAACTAACGCCCATCCAAAATAGGGACTAAATGCGTGCAAAGTTTCAAAAATAGGTATCTGTGGTGTAATAAAAACGACTTAGGGACTAAAGTTGTTATTTGGGGTATACCATAGGGACCAAACGTGTAATTTTTTCTTTTTAATATTTAAAACATATACTTTGTACTCATAAGAGTTATAATGAGACATATGGTTTTGCCGTATTCAGTTAATGATTATGGTTATAAGTTTATATGTAACACTTAGGTAATTTGTTATGAATTATTAAATAAGTCAAAAACGGTTTTTGGTTATAAGTCGCGGAAAAGGGCAAAATGGCCATAATTCTCGTCATTTGTGAAAACACCATTTATGGGGTCAAGTGTATGATTTTATTTTATGGAAATGACATTTATAAGTTAGTAATGAAGTTTGGTAAGTTTGATAAATTATCAAGCTCGGAAACTAGGTCGAATGAGAAAGGATTTTGGATAAAAACAAGTTTCGGGTTTAAATAGCCCGCGTTGCACAACCTTCGTTTTGCATTTTTCAGATTAAAATCTTTCAACACTAAATGTAAAATATCATTCCGGACAACTTTGATGCTTTACACTTTTAATGATTCGGACCAGAAAGGGGTCAAAATCGTGATTCAAAATCTGATCAACAAGTTTTTTTTTTTTTTTTTTTTTTATCAAAACCTAGTTTTCTTTAAAAATCTTTAACTAGTTAAAACTTTTAATTCACAAATCCATTTTACATGATTCCAAAGGCTAGGTTCTTGTTTTTTTAGTTTCTCTACAACTTCATAACATCATCCATGGTCTTGTGTTTTTATTTTTGGTGATAACAACTAGCATAACATACTTGATTTACTAGTTTACTAAACTAAACTTTCACATGAAATCATAAGCAAGTTTACCTATGTTTACTTATTTTTAAGGCTTTAGTACAACATGATCAATATAACGAAGATATATATCATAGAATAACATAACTAACAAGCATGAAATCATAGAAATGAGTGTGATGATCATGAGTCTAGCTTACAACTTTTGGCCCTACTTAAAAGGGAAATCAAGAACCAAAGGACTAGAAACTAGAACAACTTCCACTCTAGAAATCTATAGAAAACTAGAATGGGGGGTTAAATAGTTTCACCTTTTCTTTTAAAATCTTTATGTTTATGTTAAACCAGCCAAAGTAACAATAAGTATAATGCAAGAAAGGATAGAAACGATCAAACCACAACACGAGAGTTTATAGTGGTTCGGTCTACAAAGACTCTTTTTCCTTGCTTTACTCCACTTCCTGAGTTTCCAACTCGAGAGTATTATTCAATAATCAACAAGCTCCTTTATCCGGCGGAGAAAACCTTTAAACGTCGGTTACACAATATTTCTGACACAAAGCTATATGTCGAGTTCTTTTACAATGGAACAACCACTCTCGTCACACTACGTATTTTGAGGACTAAAATACTAACCGATCACTATGGAAAGTTATGATGGTTTGGTACAAAAAATGATGTATGAACTATTATAATACACACTTGTGATGAACAAACAACACTTACAACTCTTTGTTGAAGCTTATAAATCTTCATTGATGCTTTGATCTTCTTGCTAATTAAGAAGCTCACAAAGACAAATAGGAATGAGTTAGATACAGGGAATAATGAGTATGAGAGAATATACCATGTTTATGTATGTAAGTGTGTGAGAAAAAAACTAAGTTTGGCTTGCTATTTATAGACAAAAAGCCACAGCATGCCACAGCTCCGACGGAACCAAAATCTTGGTTCCGTCCATGTACCATTTTGGTTCCGTCAGTCCCTGACACGAGATCTTCTAAAATCTTGAAAATCTAGTTCATATCTTTCCAAAATATTCTCTATGATCCTAATAGATTTGATATCTCAGAAAATCTTAGAGTAGGATGATCCATGTAGTGATGTAAAAATGCATTTACATTTTGATTAAAAGATTTAACAAAGTAAACTTGTGAAATATAAATAGTAGCTAGCTAAGTGATGTTAATTAAGAAGTAACTTAAGAAAAACTTTGTAGCTATATAAAAGAATTGACAAAATTTATACTTTACTAATATAAAGTTTATTATTGTCGTTAACAAAAGATAGCAAAGATCGTAAAATACAAATAACGTTTTTAGACGATATTTATATTAACAATCTCCCCTTTTTGTTGAGGACAAAACATAAAATTTATTTTTAAGCAATGAAATAAAGTTGTATAAGTCTTTTAGAAATATAGATTTTAAACTCATTTTAGACTTTTTGAAGTGTAAAAGTGTGAATTGAGTTAGATATTTTCTCCCCCCCCCCTTTTTTGTCGAAACAAAAAGAAGAGAAGCGTAGCGGAATCGTGTGATCCCCCTTGGCCAATACTCCCCATTGTTGGGACGCCAAGTATGAGATGCATGGATTTTGAAGGCTACAAAACAAGGGTTAGTGACAATTAATCCAAAACAAGTGTATGAAGTAATGCATATATTAAACATAAGTAACAAGATAACCATTCCACAAGAATAATAGAACATCATACATTTTGTAAAATTCCATTATGACTAATGTCACAATGAGGATACAATAATGATGATAAAGGAAAATGCGAAATATAAAAAAAGTTAGAAATAAAGATTCCTAGATAAATTAAGATAGTCCTAATAGTGTTGGACTTATTACATCATCCATCCTAATGTAAACTATTGTGGTGGAGGATGAGAGAGAGCATTGAGACGCACAAGGATGTGCGTGAGAATGAACCTCATTTCATCTTGAAGTTCACGAACCATTATACAGGTTCTCTCACTAATCCTAGAGGTCCTTTCACAATACGTACAACCATGATTAAGATCTTGTGATATAGCATGATTGTGAGGTGGTAGTTGTTCATTGGTCGGTTAAGAGGTTGTATGTTGTGGTTGTTCCATGGTTGAGGATAATAGGACGGTTTGGAGATTCATTGCATTTTGCAGGTGGGAGTCCACCATGTTTGAGAATGCATAGAGGCCATTGAGGTTTTGGGTGATTTGATGTTGAGATTGAGGAGGATCAATCCACATTGATTCGTCAATTTCCCCATAAGTAGGGAAAAATGATTGAGGTTGTGGAGGTTGAGGTTCATCATGGAAAAACTCATTGGGCATAAATAATGCCCGAGGTGGTTCGTGAGCAATGCGCTCAATGGAGGCAAATGATGGTAGAGGTGGTGGATTGGTTGACCTTGGTGGTAAGTCATCCAAACTTTCCATAAATGGATGAGGATATGTGGGTGGTGTAGCAAAGAGTTCAATAGGTTGAAATTTTGGAGACTTTGGTGGTGATGGTGATTTTGGTGGTGGTGTGGTTGCCACTGGAGTTTTGGTTGGAGGTGGATTTGTAACAATGATTTGAGATCGTTGTTGAGGTCTAGGTGTGCTTAGGTTGATGACATTGTCATCATGAATTGGAGAGGATATGTTGGTTGGTGATTTATCAGAGGAGGAGGAGTTTAAGTTGACGAAGCAACATGGTTTATTCTAGTGGTTCTTCTTGGTGGCCTAGTAGAAGGTGATGAGTTTGTGGATTTTGTCATAGTAAATTTGCTTGAATGTTGCAGAGATTTGCAGGAGGTTGTGAGGAAGGGATGAAGATGAAGATACTGGAGGTTCCTATTTATAATGGTGAAGATTTGTGGAATGTTGTGCTTTGATTTGATGTTATTCCACTTAAATTTGATCTATCCTAATGATTTGGAAATGTTGATGAGCGTGTCTAATCAACTAAAGCCAATCCAATAGAAGTGAGTAGAGTGAATGGAGTGAGATATGCAGTTAATGTGTTGTAATCATTACAATATCCTGGAGGTCAGAGACCCACGGATGGGAAGGTACCAAATAAAGGGTTTCTTCCTTTATAGAGAAAGGTTCCTTTAGTGGGTTTTGAGAAATCTCAAATTTTGGTGGGAAATAGTTATCCTATTGGTGCAAGGGAACTAAGAACATCATAATGTTTTAAAAGAGCCTAATGAAAGTAAAATGAGTGATCAATAGTGCGGGAAATTAACGAAAAATTAAAATTTGACTGCAGGAACGGCGAAACCAAAATTTATAACAGGCGGAACCCAAATTTTGGTTCCGGCCAATCCGTCTTGTTATTTTTGGCGATGCCAAAAATTTATATGGGAGGAACCAAAATTTTGGTTCCATCCCTGAAAAGTTTACAGAGGACATTTTTTATCCTCATAAACTCGTTCAAATTCCGTAATCTTTCCTGCAACATGTGTACTTGATTAGTTGTGGTAGAGAAACAATAATAATACAAGTAAATACATATGAATGGATATAGATCATGTAATGGGTAGAAATTTCACTATAACGTGAAAAGTGAAAATTTGATAACATAATAATGTTATCCACTTGCAAGGCATTGGGTTAGTTCACATAATTGTTAAATGACAAGTTATTATCCTAGGAATAGCCAAATACATCATACACCACTGTTTTGAAACATTGTACGAAACACTCATAAAACCTTCATCTCTTGTCCAACTTCTTGTTGATCTTGGTTAGAAACATTCCAATACATTTAAACATTCCTCTTGTTTGCTTAAACTCTTTTGATTGATTTTCAATTTCTTAAAGTTCCTTAAAGTACTCAAGAGGATGGAGCCTAGAGTTTGGAAGTCCATCTTCCGAGCTATTTGATGATGATGAGGAAGTTGGAGGTTGAGTACGCTTTCCTACAGAATTGGTTTTTGCTACCCGTTCATCATTCATTGGTACAAAGATATGATCAACAAGAGAATAGTCAAGACATAACCCTCTAGCATTTGGTGGGATTGGTGCAAAGGATCTATAAAGACGGGTGAGAAGCATCCCGTAGGGAAGAGCAGTGGTTCCTAGAGTGGGTATGTCGGCCATCCTTTTGGCAATATAGTAGGATAAGTTGAATAGTTGACAGTTGACAAGCTATAGAGCATGTAGCAAAGACAACCATTGAGATAATCACGGTTTCCTATGGTACACAAGATATTTGCCCTAAGTACTTCTTCCCATTTCTTGAATTGAGGTTTGAGTTCATTGAGTTCCATTCCAAACGGATCTCGGTTGATTTCTTTTCCCGTACGGGTTGTTCTAATACCCGAGACTCTAGAAAGGAACAAATGTTCCCGGATTGTTTCTTTATCAACCAATGGAGTTTGGTTGGGAGGATTACGATCAACAATTGATTCAAGAATTGAGAGGGACCATTTGTCCGAGTAAAGGCATGTACCTTGCTATTTATAGGCAAAAATCGACAGCAGGCCACGGATCAGACGAAACCAAAAACTTGGTTCCGTCCGTGTACCATTTTGGTTCTGTCAGTCCCTGACAGGGGATCTTCCAAAATCTTGCAAATCTAGTTCATATCTTTCCAAAATATTCTCTATGATCCTAATAGATTTGATATCTCAGATAATCTTAGAGTAGGATGATCCATGTATGATGTAAAAATGCATTTACATTTTTGATTAAAAGATTTAACAAAGTAAACTTGTGAAATATAAATAGTAGCTAGCGAAGTGATGTTAATTAAGAAGTAACTTAAGAAAAACTTTGTAGCTATATAAAAGACTTGACAAAATTTATACTTTGCTAAAATAAAGTTTATTATTGTCGTTAACAAAAGATAGCAAAGATCGTAAAATATAAATACGTTTTTAGACGATATTTGTATTAACAGAATCCTTCAACACCCTCTTGTGCACTTAAGAGCTTGTGCTAGGAATTGTGAAAGACTTGATTAACTTGTGTAGCTTGCAATCTAGCCAAAGGATGAAGAAACTTATAGCTTGAATCATGTAAAGCTTGACAAGAGCTTTAGAAATGATATAGAACTTGAATCTTGAAAATCAACAAATGGATTGCTCTTTATATTAAGGGTGGCAGGTTTCATGAGTGAAGAAGAAGAAGAAGAAAATGAGTTGATCTTATAAGGAAATGAGGAGGTTACAAACTTTAGATATTTTCCTAAGCTTCCTAAGTAATTTAGTACAATGTATGCATCTAATGGCTCAATGGTTGATCACCAAGCCACCAAGGCTTGGTGATTTGCATAAATTTCGTCCATATGTATATAAGGATGACTTGGTTAGTAATTTTGATATTATCTTGATTTATGGAGTGAGTTTTGGTCTCAGTAATCGCTAACGATAAGTATTTAAATCACGAAACGTAAAACCGGGTATCATAAAAATATGAAACTTGTAAGAAATGTTAAAACTTATCATTATACTCTATAAAAGTATATTAGATGAGTGATAAGTTTAACAGAGTGCGTAAACGTTGTTAAAACCTGAAAACGTAGGTTAAATACGCGTAAAAAGTACGAGGTTTCCGTAAAAATGGAAAAATGAAAATGTAACTTTTCAAATATGATTATTATGAACCTAAAAGGCTTATAATATGTAGAACGGGCCTAGTCTAGTGTCGGTTGGTGTTAAATGTACGTTATGTCTAAAACCGGAAATGTTAAATATCTAGATAAACTTAGTTAATAAGTTTAAGTAAATATCTTAGTTACTTAGGTATTAAGTCTTTGAAATATCTAGGAACATATCTTGACAATAAGGACTAAAAATGGCTAGTTAAGTTTAGGAGATATTTTGTGATATTTAGTGTTAATAATCAATTGTTGATTTTATGGTCAAAGGAGGGAAAAATATGTTGACTTTTTCAAAAATGTAAAATCGTTTAAACGTCTTAAAAAATGCGGTGCAGGTATAGGTTAAGTTTGCATATAAGTAAAATTGTTTAAAACGCAAGTTTAGACTCGTAACTCACAGGGTCTGTTTGGTAACATTTGAAGTTAAAATTTTAAATACCATATAAGGATTATAAAAATTTATCTAATGTGATAAAAATGTTCAGAGTCGGTTTTCGTTACGCGCAAGATAACCTAAACGGTTATATTTAAAGTTCAAAATTATACGCGATTTTTGGATAAAATGTTTATGTTTAAATAAATATTAACGTGACATTTTCGAGTTGTTACAGAAATTATGTGAAACGAAGTAAAAGATTATCAAATGATAATCAAGGCGAAATGAATCGAGAAAATCAAGTCCATTATAGGTTTTAGAGGAAAGAATACTTATGAAATGGTGAATTAAGAGTTAGATGCTAATAAAGGATGGCAAAGAAGAATTAAATGAAGAAACAAAGCACAAACTAATAATTCATGTTAATGTGATGTATGATAAAGTTGATGTAGTATTTTAACCATAACTTCCTCATAAGAACTTTTTAGGTAATTCAAAAGGCCACCCAACGAGAAAAAGAAGATCTACTACGGTAATTCAAAAGGCCACCCAACGAGAAAAAGAAGATCTACTACTTTCACTTGTTGAGATAAGCGCGAAAACCCAAGGAAAATGACAAATATAACCTTTTTCAAAAATTCATAAGGTTTGACCTTGCTAGTAAACTTGCGATTTTTAATAAATTGGCAAGTATTGACCGTGCTATTCAAACTTGCGATTATTCAAATTTTTGCAAATAATCTGCAAAATCTTGCGGATTTTATGAGTATAATTACTTGATTTTGTAAAAATTGGGTATTTGATGAAAAATATTTTTAAAAATTGGTTATCAATCTTAATAGCGAATATTCTATACATTTCTTTCGTATCGTCAGGAAATTTGTCACGTAACATTTTTGTTAATCTCATTTAGTACTTGTTTATGTATGGATTCAACTTCAAATTGAATGGTTATAGTTTTTTTTATACATTTATGGAAATCATGTTTTCTAATTCTTTGGCCGACTAATTTAGGAGGTTTGAACCCACATTCGCACAAACTCGAAAAGAATAAAGCTCTCTTTTTCAGAATATTAGCGTGAACACCTCAGGTTGCTCTTATCAATTTAATTGAAGGTTATAGTTTGTAATGAAAAACTATAATTAGTTCTTGAACTCTAAAAATATATGACCATCTTTTCTGAAACTGTTTGGTTGAAGTTTTCCTGAATTGTTTTTTTCTTTTTTGGAATACAACGATATATCGGGACCTATTTCATGAGAACAAGTGTGAACAACGATACATGATCATTTCGTCATGTACTTGACTACTTGTTACCTCTTATACTAAATGCTCGATCCATGTATTCGTGCCTACAACTACCATTTTCCCACTGTAATAAACATAAGTCTCACCTTTGTTTTCTCATTTCATATTAATCGTTAACAATCTTTAACCCCCGTTGTGTTTCCTACTGTAATCAAACATAAGTTATTTTACTTGCTTACAACCTAAATTCCAGAAAAATATTAAATAAATTATAAAGAAAAACAAAGGAAGGAAAAATAAATAAAAAAATAAGCTACTTTTAAATAAGTACTTGCAGGTAATAAAATTATGCATATCTACACAGATGCTATGCTTGAATTATTTGCCAGGTTTTGAGTTTTATCGATTCCTCCTCGACCTCTTAGTATACAATGTTGCGAAATGATACATGCGCATATCCTCCTAGTCCTAAATTTTGATATTCGGTTTTTTCCTTGTGCTAAGCTTCGATTAGATAGTCTGGTAGGGCATCACGAAAGTCATCGCTACCCCTTCATTTAGGACCAACTTATAGCACAGTCGAGTAAAGCAACCAAATTATTTTCTGTAGGAACTATTTTGTTGTTCATATTATTTTTGAGCCTAAATAGTCTTTAAAATCTTCATTATTTCACTACAACTTAACTTTAACTTCTGAATGTTTGTAAAGTTGACAAAATAATTTGGCACCATCACTTTAATGGACGCATATAGTAATAAGCTTCAACCAAATTCATGATACATTTTTGTGAAAAAGGACTACTAAAATTGAACGACTTATTCATTACCAAAGTTTAAAATTTATCTGAGAACGTGTGAATGTGTGATGAGTACCAAATGGAGAAATACAGAGGTGGGAAAAGAAGAAAAGGAATGACATGATAAAAGAACTAATGCATTGTACTCTAGTCCATTAGTTCAATACGCGATCGATCAAGTAATTACCAAAAGGAGAACTACACCCCTACAGGTCATGACTTGCTTGATGGCGCATCATATTCCACCATTACCTGGACTAATTCGTCAAGGTTACGTACATTGGATTGAAAATATTGACTGCAAATATGGAAATACCTACATTTTCCACTAAGTGCAACAATGTCGCGATAGACTTTATCAGGAGTGAAATCTTTTCTAAACGTCACTTGAAATCGTTCATGACATGAATGGATATTGACTAGACCCTACACTTGAGAGCATGAACCGAATGAGAATATCAGAAAGACAACAATTTGGGGTTCTCTTTAATTATAAGGTCTAACGCCGGGAAACATTTCATTAGAAATTACCAAAATATCGCAACTCTCTTAATATCTAGTCCTTACATTCAGCACAAGTTGATGGTTGAAAAAATATCTAAATTAAGGGCGGCGAGTTATGATGACAAAGAAACAAAACCCGAGATCAATATGAAACACGAGTTATTGTTGAGTAAACACAAGTTTTGGGTCGCTTTCAGGTTGACCGCCCATTTCTTAGCCAGGTTGTGTTCTGCTTGGGGTGGGTTAAACTGCTTAGACAAAACTAAAAATTAAATTTCTAATTGATTACACGTGTAATACAGGTTAAAAAGGGTCAAAATCAACACATACAATTAATTCATGTAACACAGGTAACCAGTCAACCCATTGAATCAACGGGTTAAATGGGTCGTGTTTAGATTATACGCGAGATTATGTGCAACAGATCAACCCAAATATAGCATTCGGATTGGGGTTTCCATCCCTCCATCCGGTGAACCTCAACCCAACTCCAATTACAACCCCTAGCCTAAATTGTGTGAATAATGCAGGTTCCATAAATCAACGGCACATAAAGAGGCGTGACAAAGTTCGTTGTCTATATAATTGAAGATTTAAATCAGATGTTGAGGTCCAATAATGAGCAATTCACCATATCATTAATCAACCCACAAACACAATAATCTTAAAATTCATTCTTGAACTATGTTAGTAGTAACAAATTAACAATAAATATATATCAACAATTAACAAGAAGTAAATAAAACACTACATATAATCTCTATATTGAAAATAAAAATAAGGTGATCCAACCCCATAATCAGAGACCATAATCACCATACTAATATTTTACAACCAACAAAAATAAAAAACAAGAGTTGGTTTTGGATTAAACAATAAGAAACATAAAACCCAAAACATCTCCTCACATCATAAACAAAACCAAAAAAAATGAAAAATATAGATTTACATAAGTCATTATACCCCATTTTCTTGTTCTGTTATATTTTTCATATCCATATGTAATTAAATTAAAATATAGTAGTACCTTAAATACGTTAACGAAGATAATCAAGCTCATGTTGGTTATTTTCATGAGCATGATCATCCCACTGAGTCGTACTCCAGTACGACTCATGATGATCAACACTCCCTGTCAAATCAAACAACCCTTGATCCGTACCATTATTCCAATTCTGCCCATCCATAAACCCCAAAGAACTCGTGGTTTCCGACCCCTTCAACACATCACCATGTGTCCAATCTGATTTTTCACCACTTTCATGGTGCAACTTAAAAGGCGAAAAAGGTAGATGTGTTGTTGTTGAAGTTATTAGGCTTGTAAATGTACCTATGTCCGAAAACAAAGTGTTGTCGGGGTTAAAGTTAGGGTCGGGGGACATAAATTGAGTATCGGGCTTTTGAAAATTTATTAAAGTTGATGCAGAAGCTGATGCCACTGTTGTAGGGTTGGTAATATTTTTTGTTGTATTTGTTGGAGCTGGTGCTGGAACTGAGGTAGTAGTGTTGGCCGTAAGGCTAGAACTGTCACTACTCGAATTCGAATTAGCTGTTTTTCGTGACTCTGATGCTTCAAGGCTACTATTACGGTTTTTTGTCTTTGATCTTTTTGCTTTTCGGCACCCGCCCCCTACGGGGACGTTACGAAGTACGCCTCCTTTAGTCCAATATCTTCTACAGCTTTTGCAAAAATGACGTGGTTGAGACAAGTTGTAGTTGTTGTAGTAGCAGAATTTCGTGTTGGATGAGTCGCAACGCGGGCATTTTAATGCTTGCGGAGTGTGGTGGCCTTGTTGGTGGTGCTGTCTTAGACGTCTGTCCGCGTCACCAGCACCACCAAACAGCCTCGGGCCACCGCTATTTCCTATAGAATGTATATCTTGCATTTCTTACAAAAACCGAAACTGAATTGAACTGAAAACTGATTAGAATTTTAGTGATTGTTGATGAATTTTGTTTCTCTCGCTAGAAAATGTTAGAGAGAGATAATGTGATCACGAAATATATTTGTGTTGCACAACACAAGTATTGGTATTGGAGTATTGTTCTATAGGAATAAAATGGTATGAAATTATGAAAATGCCCTTGGGTTAAATGGGGAATTGCAAATAGTGCCATGAGGAGTGAATTACGAAATTGACCCTATACAACATAGGTGAACAGATTTACAGTAACGATGGGTGTAGGTAGGGGTGTAGTTTCCTATGTAGCTCGCACTCTCATAACATCACGTCATTCGTAATAATGAAAAATAATTCTTGAACTAGGGGTCGGCAAATTTCGATGTAATTTTTCGAAGGCTACAAACAAATTATTGACATGAAAACTTGTGTCCCATCGTAGTATTATTTAGAGTTATCTATAACTTTTTAGTTATAATTATCCAATAACTTCGTATGGTTGCGATTAAAAGATTGAATGAACCGATCAAATTCGCTATAAAAAATGGTGCAACTTCACCAGAAAATAAATTTGGTTTTAACCACGACTTATGTTATTTAGCACTCCATATGTATAATCGCGTTATAATATTGATTTGAAAGATAAATAGTGATCTTTCAAAATCAATGTTGAAAAATATCTTTAAAAATGAAGCATGATTAAAGATGCATGTCTATGTTTCATTCTTCAAAAATAAAAAAAATATGATATGAAGAGCATAGTTAAAGTCTTAAAGATGACCTTAAAATATTTGATTACCTAAAATCTTAGAGAAACCTAAAAATTAATTAATTAATTAATTAATTAAGAAAAACAAAACAAAACAAAATAAAAAGAAAAGCTACTTTTTTAGGTATGTTTGGCGTTGAGCGGTCATTTCCCATATCCCGATTTTGCGAAATTTATATCCAAATTTGCGCAAGCAACATTTTTTCAGCTTTGTTCCATTTCCTCTTGTCTGCCTGGCCTACGACTTCATACATCATTGTCATCGTCTGCGTCCAAATCCACAGCTTGTTTTGATTTTTTTCCTTCGTCTTTTTCCCTTTACCTTTGGTCGGTTCACGTGCTTTTGGTACTTTGAATTGTGAACCGGACGGTTGTGATTCAATTTGAGAAAACGTTGGAGATTGATGAAACTGTGGAGATTAATGAAACGTTGGAAGTTGTGACGGGTTAAAAAACTGTGGTGTCGGAAATCGTCCGGGAAAATTTGAGAATCCTTGTTGAAACGCATATTGTTGATTAAGAAAAATTTCTTGGGGAGACTAGTTGGAATTTTGCGAGGAGGGGGTAGACGGGTTTGAAGAACCCCCGTATTGTGGTGGGTTTGAATTGAGAAGGTTCGTGAAATACCCTCCGTCATTCAGGTTTTGAGACAATTTTTTTTTTTCTTTTTTTTTTTGAACTAGAGATATAGATAGTATATAAAGGTTGGTTAAATTATGTTTGGTATTTATAGGGGTGTTAAGGTGTTTCCTTTTTTTTTTAAAAAAAATGGAAAAAGAGAACTATCCATTAAAAAATGGATATATTTTTTGAAAATGAATTTGTAACATTTGGTTTGTCAGTTAAATACTTCGTTGTGCAGATGGCGAGGGCCACGACGACGAGGGTCGACGAAAGACCACCGTGTCGCTGCGAGAGTCGGTGAAATTGCCACCGTAACACGACAAGTGTTGACGAGTGCCACACCTAATGCTCTAATCAGCAATTGTATTACGGGATCGCCATAGAATATCACATTATTAAATACGAATTATATTAACATTAGCAAGTCATATAAATTGCGAAAAACTTATTAACAAAATTAGCATAAAAAGTAGAATAACCTATAACACGATTCTCAACTATCTTATCAATGCAGGTAAACCATAAATTCATACTTTATATTTTGAAAGAAAATATCATTCTCCATTACGCCGGGCACAATCGTGGTTTTAACTTTTAACAATGGTTGGTCAACACAAAAATCTCATAATGACCGATTTTAACATCGGTCACTTCCTTTGTGGAGTATCGGTCAAATATCGGTCGAGGCAACCCAAAAGTGAATATCGGTTGTTTTTTTAACCGATATTTACATGCACTTTTCTTTCAATCTTTGTTTTTGTTTTTTTTTAACTTGATTACCGACTGTGACAACTTTGTCGTGTCTAGTAATCAGAAAGAAAAAGCTAATGTGTCAAAGATGACCTGGGGCACGATACGAATTATTGAGTTAAACCAACAAATATTGGGGTCCGTACATTCCGTGGGGTGGAAATCGAGTGAGAAACACGTGTACGGATACAAAGCCGGAAGGTTTCTTTATCCGCTTGTCGGCCACTCTATACAGTCTACTTACTATTTTTGTCAGCCTTATTTGGTTCTCCTTCTGCCACGTTGTTATGTCTCATTGGTCATTTCCATCATTGTGCAGTACAACTATACACATCTTTGACAATTCATTTCATACGTGCCTCCATTTATACTATTGTTCATTACAGTCACAATATAAAAAAGTTAAAAAAACAAAATAAATTTAGAGACTTATAAAAAAATCTATTTTTTATAAGTTTTTGAGTACTTTTTTTAGATCTTAAATCTTTTTTGTGTTTTCTAGCATTCTTATCATGTGCCTTAAAGTGGTACCGTTGATAATAGAACAAAATTTAAAAGTTGAATCGGTATTGTTGTGTTATTTTAGGTTCGTATATGATAATAAAATAAATAAAAAAGTATTTTGCTATTACATGTCATTAACTTTTGATGTTATAAATAGAGCCTTTCAATTAAAACTTAAATCTACCTTTTTTACCCCAAAAAAGGACCTAATATGTTAGGTATATTAAACAAATATACTATTGTTTTACTAACTTTCATTTACAAGATTGATTTTTCTCTCTATTCATTAAAATCTTTGTGTATAAACATGTACTACTTTTCGTAATGTTAGCCGGTAATTGTGCATAAAACTTTGAAACACAACTTTTTTCTAAACTACCATACCGTCTAGAATAATACTATCTTGTTAACTAATAAAATTGTATAAATATTGCCGTAAATACCGAACTCAATGATAAGTCATACGTACTTGTATCTATACTACTTATAATATATGAAGGCACCTCACTTTTAATTTTAAAACGTATAAAAAATAAAGCATGGTTTACAACATTTGAATGCACCCAATTTTCAGAATTACAACAAAGTAAGCATATGTACAACAAAATAAAGTGTGGTGTCATTTTAAAAACAAAATTCAATAAAACAACATTAATGCTATTAAAAACATCATTCACTAAAAATTACAACAATTTAAGCACAATGTACAATAGCTGCAACCAATTTTCAGATTTACAACAAAATAAGCATAGTGTACAACAAAATAAGCATGATGTAATTTTCAGACTTACAACATTAATGCTATTAAAGTGGTCAATGTTATTAATGACTAATACTTACAAGAAAAAAACATAGTGTACAACACTTTAATGCACATAATTTTCAGACGTACAAAACAAGAAACATGGTGTACAACAAAACACCACATTAATGATATTTAATGTAGTCAATTATTTAACTGGTCAATAAATACAATTAATACAGTTATTAAAACACCCCTTACATAAGAAATACAAATTATCAAGCATATTATACAACCAAATAAAACACAATTCCTGCATTAAATTTCACTGCTACAAATAACAAAGAGCATTATACAAATATTCAAGCCGGAACGGGGAACGGGTCAAATGGGCTTAAGCCCGAACGGGCTCGGACCAAACGGGCTCGAGCCCGAGCAGACACGGGCCAACGAGTTAGAGCCCGAACGGTCACGGGCTATAAGAAATTCTTAATATCCGTATATTTATTGTTAAAAAGAACATAATAAACTAAAATACATTATTCATCGAAATTTTTTATTTCAGGGTACCCGCCGCTGCAACGCGCGGATACCCTGCTAGTATCTATCAGTGTGTATTAGTTTAATAGGTGGAGCTATCGTTTTTGAGCCAATAGACTTGAGTTCAAGTTTAATTCTTGGCATTTGCTTCAGATAAGTACTCATTTTTTGAAAATTTATAAACACACAGAAAAGACTTTGTGAAATAAGAAACCGGGGGTCGAGTCTTGGCTCGTCTCACTTCAAATGGTGCTCCTCTAGATCAAAAGAGTTACCAAATCTATTACTTGTAGAATAAATAATGACAGATGCCAAAAACACCCTCCGTCGTGAAATATCATCTACCATTGTGAAATTGCAATAACATGCTTCACTTGATCCAATGAATGCTTGTGAACTCTTCTTACGCGTGCATTAAAGAAATCTGTAATCTATTAATCATGGCAGAATAAAGAATCGTACTTTAGATTTAGTCATAAACCGAAACAAATATATTTATTACACGTAAATATTCCGTATGTTTAGTTGTCATCTGAAATTGTTATTACTTTGTTTTGTGGTAATGGTAGAAATACATCTAGGTTCTAGAAGATTTGTCAGTTTCATAAAAAGGTTGAAAGCTAAAAATACGTAATATATTTTTTCAAATAAATTGATCTACGCAATGTACTTTGTAAATTGTCAAACATACACAATAAATTTTCAAATAATATTCGATCTAGATAATATGACCTGCTGGCAGCAGGTTACCAGGTCACAAGTGATTAAAAATTACACATTTGGTTCCCCAAACTGGACCAAATTCGCGCAGTTAGTCCAATTTTGATAACGCTCGTTAGCAAAAAAAAAAAAAAAAAAAAACTTTTAAATTTTTTTTCATAAATTATATATTTTTTTAATTTATAATTTTAAAAAAATGGATGAATTTTTTTATAAACTTTTTTTTACGTTTTTTTTAAACGCAATTTTTTTTAAAATAAAAAAAAAAAAAAAAAAAAAACTTTTTTAAAATTAGATTAAAAAAAAGAAAAAAAAAAACGTAATTTTTTTAAAAAAATCAGAAGAAACTTTTTGTAAATTCAGATTAAAAAAAAATGTATTTTTTTTAAAATCAGAAAAACCTTTTTTAAATCGGAAAAAACTTTTTAAAAAAAATGTAATTTTTTTAAACGTTTTTTTTTAAATCTGTTTTTTTTTTTTTAAATCCGATTAAAAGAAATTACATTTTTTTTTAATCTGATTTTTAATTTTTTTTTTCTGATTTTAAAAAAAATTACGTTTTTTAATAAATCTAATTTTAAAAAAAGTTTTCCGATTAAAAAAAATTACATTTTTTTTAATCTGATTTTTAAAAAAGTTTTTTCTGATTTTTAAAAAAATTACGTTTTTGTTTTTTTTTAATCTGAATTTCAAAAAAGTTTATTTTTTATTTTAATAAAAATTTACGTTTAAAAAAAAAAAAAAAAAAAAAAAAAAAAAAAAAAACAAAACGTTAAATTTTTTTTTTTAAATTTTAAATTAAAAAAATATATATCTTAAGTAGATTTTAAGGAAAAAAAATTTAAAAGATTTTTTTTTTAATTTTAACGAGCTTTATCAAAATTGGAGTAACAGCGCGAATTTGTTCCAGTTTAGGGGACCAAAGGTGTAATTTTTAATCACTTGTGACCTGGTAACCTGTTGCCAGCATGTCATATTAGCTAGATCGAAAAAATACATTGCGTAGACCAGTTTATTTGAAAAAATATATTGCGTATCTTTATCTTTCACGCTCATACAAATTATTCGTCTTTAGTTTGTTTAACAGTATAACATTTCAATTATTTCGAATGTTTCCTATTCATATTAAGGAAATTATTCATATATTCTAACACCCGTTTTTGCATCGTATAGAATTTTGGCTTATACATGCTTTGCTGTCAAGTGGCCATTGGTTTATTACACATTTATTACATGTTTAAAAGTATGTGGCGCATTGTTATTGGCCATGGTGTGTTTACAGATTTACTGTTCATCAGATGTGCAAAATGAATACGAAGTGTATATACGTGTGGCGTACAAAGCAAACATTCACTGAACTTGGTTAATGGCTAGAAGTTTCTCATTTGTACTCATGTGCTGCTGTCACTTTCTGATTGGCTTATTACATATGTGTCTACACAAAAATTTGCATTATACATCTTCACTACTTACAAATACACAACCTGATAAGAATGTAATAAAAAAAATTGTGCCTGAGATTTTTCCCGTTTGGTAATACAACACACACATCTTTGTATATTTTAGTACATCCAGTACGTTCGAGATCCATCCATCCACACTTCCACCACCGCCTTTATGTATTTTGAATCTGTATATATTTAGTTCATCAAGTATGTTCCAGATCAATCCACACTTCCACCAACACCTTTATGTTGGTTGTTATGAAGACGGTGGTGTTTCCAAACAAAACGAAACTAATGGTGTGCTCTTTAACACAAACAAACAAACAAAACCCCCTTTTTTTTATGAGAAGCAGAGTTTGAAGAGTTGGTGGTGGCGGTGCAGGAGGGATTCTGACGGGTTCGCCATTAAAAGTCTCTTATGTCGAGGTTTGATATATTTTTTTTTTTTTTTTTTTTTTTTTTTTTTTTTTTTTTTTTTACAAAGATTCAATCTTTTGTGATATAAACATAAATTTTCAATAGTTTGTTGGGTTTTATCTTTTTGTCGAATGTCCTGATTTCATAACAAAGATAGTTGTTCTAATTTCAGTGACTTTATCTTCATCTTTTGTGGTGTTCCTGTTTTTCATTTTCAGGTTTAGCTTCAAACTCCATTGAACATGGTGCTATGTTCATTTATGCATTAGCCTCCTATCATTTTGGAAAGTTGGCCAAACAATTATGGCATCCGGTATGAAGTTGGTTGATCAGATGATGGTTATGTTTGTTCCATGAACACCAATTGTTTGATGAAATGCCTAAATGAACACAAAAATTCAATTCTTACAAACATTTGTGAGCCTAAAAGTGTGCAACCTTTAATAGAAGTGAAAATTTGTTTTGAATAATAACATAGTTTCTTAATCTGTTACGGTGCTCATATACAGTAACCACTATTTTTTATCTTGCAGAAAGATGCTTGCTTGGAGAATATCATTGTGTCTCTTCTTAACATTCAATAGCAATGAAATAAGAATTATGAACTGTGATCGCCTTTATTTGAATTACATGATATGAGCAACGTTCCTCCAGCGTACAATCTTTGCAGCCATCATTATAGTTCTTATGATAACTGGACTTTCCTTATTCGATCATAGTGTTGCTTCACAGTTGGCTTAGCGAAAACATTTCAATCTCAAGAGCCCTTTCCAGATACAAAGGGAGCCCAAAAGGTTAAGAGCGAAAAGAACTATGGCTAATGGCGAAATGAAGGAACTATTGGCATGTGCGTTGTGTTCCTGTTGGAGAGTGGATTAGATATGAGATGTAAGTGATTCCTTTCTTTATAATTAAGTTTCTTAAAAATGAACATGGCTTCGCTCTTAACTAATGTATTAGCAAGCTGTAGTTTTTGTCTCTCTTTTATCATAAGGGTTTAAGGTGAAAGATTTAGCAAAACCAACACTTAACATAAAGCAACACTCAAATAATGGTTGCAGAGATAGCCGAGTTTAATCGTCTACTAAATGTTTTACTAAAATTTACTTAAAAAACCTCACTATTGTATCCTAATTTTAGTGGAAAAAAATCCATTGACGTGGTAATCTTTTTTTTATGAGGCTCCGTTAAAGATTTCTAGAACGTGTGTATGAGTCACTGATGTTGGCATCATACCCTCTCTTGAATATGTTGGGTAAAGAATGTTTTAAAAGAAAGCATAGTTATGAGGACATAGAATCAATACTCTTTATGTTTCAAGATTTATTTAGAGTAGTGACAATTATATGGAGCGAGTTGTATAATGAGAAATTATGCATTCATGTGCTTTGTACGATAGTTGGTAATCAATAAGCAACACAACATTTTGTCACTTAAAAAATGCATATAACTACTTATTTTCAGGATTCGCTTTTGTATTTAACTTTGGGTTCTTTTTTATGGAGAAATAGGCATTACATCTAACAGACCACATGTAAGAAGCCTTGCTCTACATTGTGTCACCGAGATAAATTCAGGGGTGGAGGTGATCAAATAAGGTGTATGAGGAAGTACTAAAGGTGAGCTCAACAAATTTACAAATAGCAAAAGATGATGCGGACTTTGACTTGCAGTGTAGGTGAAGTTCAGTTGGTAGAGACATGATACATGTTTGAATTGTGTAGAGCCTGATTGTAAAAACCTTTTGTGTTGGGGGATTGTAAAAACATTTGGTGTTGCGTACTGGTATTCCTTATTATGGATGTCCATAAATAAGTAAACTTTTGTTTTTTATGTCTTCAATCCGTTTTCTTTTGTATACGTAATTTTTTTTGCAAATTAAATTCTTCCAATTGACTATTGATATCTTGCATGCGTAACTTAGAATAAGGTGGTTCGGCTTAGTAGTCATCAGTTGCAAATGTGGTGGCCCGGCTTAATAGCCTTTGCAAATGTGTTGATTTGGATTGGTAGTCTTCGCTTGAAAAACCAACACTGCTATTTGCATCTCTGACGAACATGCTCAAGGTATTCTTTTTGTTGACGACTAAAATACTTGCTTCCTCCACAAAAATTTAACATAATTCTAATAAACATAAACACGACAATCCCGCAGCAACGCGCGGGTTCACCTGCTCGTTGTATTCAAAGGAGATTCACTTCGTTGACTAAAGTTGATTTTTTTTTTTCTTTTTTTGAACTAGACTAAAGTTGTTAAGATTACTTTAATTTATTTCATTGATTAAATTATTATTATTTTTTTATTTCATTGATTAAATGTATTTTATATAGGGTTGGTTACTTGAAGTCGTGTTATACAGAACAAATCGTGTTTGAAAGCATAAAACTTCAATCTCATATAATATAGACACTCTAATACCTTAGCCAACAAGTAATAACTAGTCTACACTCCCACAAAGTTTAACGTTAAAATCAATTTAATCTAAGGCCGCCCCAGTAATGCAAGCCAATCTCACTTATTTTCTTTGTCACGTCAGCTTTCTCTCTCCAACGATCTTCAGACGATTGGGTGCCCCAGTAAGACGACTTACACTACAAAAAATATACCCCACAAATATACATTTTATATTTATTAAATACACACACAAACCATATTTTCTTATTCGGTCACTTGAACGACCATGTTATGTAAAAGTGGATGGAGGATCGAATGACCACAGTAAGGGGATTGATTAGTAATCGATCGCCTCAATCAATCTCCAACCCTTTGCGTCCAACCTAAAGAACTTGTACGGATTTTTTGATACATAATTCAAAGTCCGAAGGGACTTTATAAAATTTATAAATTTTTATTAATATTATAAATTTTTTTAGGATAAAACTAATAATTTTACAATTAAACTAAATCAATAAAATCTAGTTTTTGGCTAACTGTTCTTTAAAAGTTCAACTTTAGATTGTACCGATCAATTATATTATAACTGTAGTTTACACGTAAGTACGTAACAATAAAAGAAACGAAAAAAAATCCCAAGTATTTGCATATATTTTTTAATATAAAATCAATTTGATTAAGTGCTAATTAAATTGAGATACAATTTTGGCATTTATTTGTGAATAAGACTGCATTATTCTGTAACGTATCAAAGTTAGGTTTTTAAACGATATAATTTAACAACGATTTATTTTTTCTTCTAAAGGTACCCTCAAAATAAGATTTTATTTTATTATATAAAAGACTTCGCTTTTGCTGTTTAGAGTATATACTCGAAAGCAATGGCGGAACTTGGCCATTTATTTTGGGGGGGCCGAATTTATTTTGGGGGGGCCGAATCGGAGATTTATTTATAACCTCAACTAAATTACCCCTAAAACCTACAATATTTACATTACGTGTCGTAAATTTTGGGGGGGCCGGGACCCTCCCCTGCCCCCATAAAGGTCCGCCCCTGCTCGAAAGTTTGTACCAAAAGAATTACAAAGCACGGTTTCTAATTTGAAAATGAACCATCACTATAATCATCTAACATGCACGATGTTTGCTAATTTTTGCCACGAAACATAAAGAAGTCGATGTGATAATAATCGAGTGGTAACCAATACACTTGTCCATTCATTATAACAAAGAAGTTTGAACTATATCATGTGATCTTTTGATAACAAGAAACGATCGAGATATTTATTTTTGGATTTATAAGAGGTATTTTGTTTTGAAGTGGTGGTGATGTGTAAGAATGAAAACAAAAGGGGCCATGGGCCAAAAACTACTAGAAGGAAGTGTGTCCAATGTCCATATGCATTTTGGCTTTTACCAATAAGATGTTGACAAGTCCTTGTACTTCCAAGATGTATCAATCAACTACCCTCAAATGTCTTTTTCCCTATTTCGGTCCAAAACTTCTCTCAAGAGCGTTTACACCAGTCCCATTTATAAAATAGTAAGAACTTCCAAGAAAAGTAGAGTACGATGTTACCCTTTGTTACTTTGCTCTGATTCATTAGGTTTTGTAGTAAATATTGGAACGATTTTAGCTATGTTCGGTAACCTAGCTTAGGTTGAGTTGGTGTTTAACTTAGAGTTAGTGATAGAATTGAAGCTTAGTTTCACAAGTTACTTACTTAGAATAAATTGGATTTAACTTATACGGAGTATAACTTTTTTTTCTCTCAAAAAGTAATTTTTTTGACACACGTATTAACGTATACTAAACATCTCATATAATCTCATAAGTTACTCTAAACTTTTGGGTTAACGGACAATCTCACATAACAATGCTAGGTCAAAAACTTAATTATACTTATACCTATTTTTGAAAAAATTAAAATAAAGATCATGTAAGATCAAAATCGAATAGTAATGACACAATTCATGTCATTTAGTAATGACACAATTCATGTCATTTCACATGTATCAATATACACGACCCTTCTATCTTGTCCTCTTTAAGAAAGGCCTATTTTATGCCTATGATTTGATAATCTCTGTATGAACATGAACAATTTCTTTGTTTATTGTGATTTTTTGTAAGACGAGGTAAAGGTCGAAAAATAACTTGTAAAATTTTAATTACATAAGATTGATAATCATTAGTATATTTTATATTTATGGGCATAAAATGAATAGTGAATAATGGGTTTTTTTTTTTTTTTTTTTTTTTTTTTTGCCGGACCTTTTAGGCGGAGTCCATTAAGGTATATGTCTCTTTAGAGATGTAGTTTTGTGGAGTAAAAATATAAACCGAACCAAGGCTGTCGTGGGCAGTATCTTAGGTTCCATACCCTATTTTACAACAAGATAAGTGTTTTACTTCATTAATTCAATCATATCTTCAATTGTTTGTGTGTATGCTTGCATGTTTTCCATGTCCATCTAATTTACTTGTGTGTTTGCTTAGATCTATGAAACCTAGGTATTGAATATTGATTGGTTGTCTCTTATCTTAATTGTGATTGACCTAATATTGCGATAGGTCATCCGTTGTGTTATTAATGTTTGATTAATCTTTGTTGAACCTTAGCTTATAATTACTAGTGGAATTGTAGGCTAAAATATCCAAAGATAACCTTAGTGTTAATTTTATGAATCCTAGAGATTTCGTAGTCATTAACCTTTGGTAGCTTGAAAGATTTAGGGATAAACGCATACCCTACGACCTTAGAAAACACAACGCGTTAAGAATAAGGACGTGACAATTCAACCATCAATAGGAGATAACTAGGGAGTAATAGCATCTAAGTAAACACATTTTTAATCATCATAAGAGCACACAACAATAGACATAGACTACCCCTTAGCTTAGTTAATTAGAATAGATTATAGTAGAGTAATCGGTAAAAATACCACCCCCCAAATCCAATACCCCGAGATTCGTACCTTTCAATTTTCTAAAAAATATAAAAAGATAAAAAAATAATCTTCCTCAACCCCAACCTTAGCGTAGTAATTTCTCACTAGCATTCCTATTCCCATAGAGAACGGTATCAATTCCTGAGTCTTACCCTAATACTACACTACAACGATTAGGTTCACTGCCTAGGGTGTTGAAAAACTTGCTCGACAAAAAGGAAGTTCCTTTGACCCCGAACGCGCGTTGTACGCGTTTTAAGTTTTTGGCGCCGCTGCCGGGGAATAGAATAACTAGTTAGATTTTCACCTCGTTTAGGTTTCCTTGCTTGATTTCTATCAAGTAAGCTTTTTTCCCATTTTTAGCTTTCTCGTAGTCTATCCCCCTTCTTCGTGACCTTTGTTTGTAACCCCATCACTTTTCATCATGGAAGGTGATAATCAACCACCACTCATCAACCCACCACCAAATGACCCGCCAAGAGGCCGTACTCTTGGTGAATACTCAAGACCAAGCCACCTAGGCTATAGAAACACCATTGAGCTTCCCGACCAAGCCCAAACTACGACCCTTCGATCCGACACCATCCGGTTGGTGCAAAACGGATGTGCATTCCATGGACTTCGTTTCGAAGATCCTAATCAGCATCTTAAGGATTTCCTTAAATTTGTCGATTCCATCGACCTGGATGCTACTACTCGGGAGACCACGCGTCTGCGTCTCTTCCAATTCTCTCTACGGGACCAAGCTAGCAATTGGCTTGAGGGACTTCCCGCCGGCTCCATCTCAAGTTGGGATGATCTCACCTCTCGTTTCCTTGCTCAATTTTTCCCACCGGGTAGAACTACTAAGCTTAGACGAGACGTCTTGACGTTCCAACAACGTTAAGGTGAATCTCTCTACGAAGCATGGACTCGATTCAAGGACTTACTCCATAGAGTCCCTCATCATGGCATCGACCTTTGGCTTCAAATCCAAATCTTCTATGACCATGCCGACTTCATCACAAGGCAATCCATTGATCGAGCCGCCGGTGGAAGACTTAGCAATTCCAACGCAGAAGAATCATAAGATATTATTGAAGAGCTTGAAAATCAAAGCTACGAAAATTGGAGTGAGTCCCATGAAACCCCCGTCAAGGTGATCAATGCCATATCGATTCCTAAAGAATCTCCCATCACTGCAGAGCAAATGAGTGCTCTTGAGAGAAGGATCGATTATCTAATTGAAAGGCAAAAGAGAGCCCCTGAACGAATCCCTCGAGAAATGGTTAATTCCGCCAAACACCCAAAACCTTTCTCTAAATCCCCAAGTCGTGAGCAAAATCTCAATTCTGAACGGCGCTTCCGTTCTACTTCTCCAATACCACTCTCACCGAGCTTTAAGGAACAAATGAAGGAGTACATGGCAGCCCATACGGAGAGATTAGCAAAATTTGAAGAGGAGGTTTATAGGCAGAGGGATGAGATGCAGGCAAAGATGACGGAGATGATGAACTTAATAAAAGAGTATACCAAGACAAAAGTTCCCGAAAAGGTACTAGTAAGAAGCAATGATCACCCTCCCACTTCATTTGTTAACGCCATTTCCATTATGCCTGATGAAGATGGAACAGATGAGGAGAAGGATACTGAGAAAAACAAGAGGAAGGAGGCTGAAACTAATGATGAGCCCGAGACCATTGAGTACTACCTTAAGCACGAGATTAATAAAAAAACCATTCTTAACCAAGTGAACAACTTTAGGTACAATGAGGTTCTTAGGAAAGCCCTAGAAGGAAAAATAACATAAAAAGAGTATGACACCATGCCTATGAGACCTATGTATGAGCTGGTTCTAAATAAACCAGTAACTAAAAAACGAGAAACCACAGGGAACTTCGGGCTTAGGGATTGGGATGAGAGTAGCTTCCTTAGAGGGAAAAGTCCTTTTACGAGGAGGATTCCTTTTGGGAAACTTCCTTTGACTTTCAGAACTTACTGCACTTCCAGCACTTCCTCTTCTTGTTCTCCGAGTAGGAGTTCCTGAAGGTTTTTCATCAAGATGACCAACTTTGCCTTCTTTTACTGCTACTAGATACCTTTTGTACGTTTCAAGCTTCTTGAGTTCTTTAGATAAAAGGTGATCAGGCAGCACGGCACCCTGCTTCTTAGTTGTCGATTCCTTGATTCTGATAGAAAGGATAGGTTCGGACAACAAGTCGTGATTGTCGGGGTCATTGAGCCTCTTGGGGATATCAGGATTAAGCCCAAGTTCTCTCTGGATCAAAAGCTTTGTGTATCTGACATAGGGAATCGTTGAGCCAAGCTTTTTTTGAAATAGCATCATGTCTTCCCATATCAGTGCTTCGATTTTGATGTCCTTCTTATTGATCAGAGACCAGAAGATTTGCAGTTCCATGAGCTTTGGATGCTCATAACCACTGTCACGACCAGAAACAGACTTGGTAATAATGATGTAGAGGGTTCTCCACGGTTCAGGAATGTTCTTAAGCTCTACGTGAGAATGCTTAGTAATAATCCCTGAAGCTTCATCATAGCCAATGTCAAGAAGAAATTGCAGAACAGTTTCTTCAGTAGGTGTAGCAAAGAAGTCGGTTGGAACGATGTCTGGAATAATGAGAACAGCCCGTAAGTCTGCAGGAGTGATGGTGACTTGTTTATGATTAAGAGTCACTGTCACAGCACTTTGACCTGTGATCCTCTGCATAGAATTCCAGAATTGCTGAATGTAGATTTCCGTACTGTAGCAGAGTGTGAGAGCATGTTCTGGTATGGATGATTCCTTAAAATATCCACAGCAATGAGACAAGAAGATTCTGAGCATGTGAGAGTTTCAAAGTCAACCCTAAGGTTATTCTTTCCAATCTTTCTCGGATAGCCATTTGGGAAGATATCAGCAATAGTGAGAACCTCAGGTGCATCCACATTCATTTGAGCAGCCATGTCGTGATCTGAAATTACATTAGCCAAAAGAACCAACATATCGAAAGACATAATGTTAGTCAACAGAAGGTTTTATTGTCTAGTTATTGAATATACAGTGTCAATGATTGTTACGAGTCCTAAGTCACTTGTTTGTCCAGTATCTATAGTGGAAGCAACGTGAGTCTTATTCATAGTCCTAGGGTGTTCTTCTACTTTAGCATTCCTTATTGATCTTTTCTTAGGTCGCAACTTCCTATTCTTCGATTGAGTGCTCCTAGGCTGTGAAGTGCGGACGTTTGGAAAAGACGCAACTATTCCTGTTTCAGTAGAAGGAAGCACGTTAGCAACTTGTGATTTGGCAGTAGAGATTCTAGGTGCACGATTACTAAGTGTTACTGGTGCTAATCTCTTAATGATGGTTGGCGAAAGTTGTTCATACTTTCCTAACATTTCTCTTAACTTAGAGATAGTGTGAATCAAATCTTGATTTTCAGACCGAATATTACCAGCAAAATTCATGACTTCTCTAGTGTGAGCAAGATAGTGATCAAGTTCGTTGGATGCTTCATGACGAGTCTTATTGAGTAAATCAAATATGACACCATATTCCTGTTTAACTGTTACAAGTTCTTGTTCATATTTTGAGATTTGACTTTTCAAAGACACGTTTTGATCATCCAGTTGCTCAATTTTAGGATCAGAAGATTTTGCACTCAACTGAGCGATTTTCTTTTGAAAACTAAGTTGATGATTGTGAATATCTTTTTCACACCAATGAAGACGACGTTTTGCATTGTAAAGTTCGTTAAGTAATCGTTTATTTTCAGCTTTTAAAGACTCGATCTGAAGCACATTATCAATATTCTCAACAGTTACCACAGAGTCAACATTATCAGCAGAGGTATAATCAGATGCATGTGGCAAAGAATAGAATAACACAACATTATGGATATCAGCACAGATAACATCTTCCAAGAGTCGATCAACATCTTTTCTCAACATTTTCTTTTTACGTTTAGTGTTAGAAATAGATGTTTCAGTTTTCTCGAAAACGACCTTCATTACTCCAAGTTCCTTATGAAAATCCTTTTCCCAAGCTAATGCACAACTTTTCAAATTTTTAACGTTAGGTAAAAGATTTTTCTGAAAAATGTCTCTTTGTTCTCGCGTCAGAGGCGATTGAAAATGATCAATTTTGATTTCAGAACGATATTCTATCTCATGTTGTAAAATTTTGAGGTCAACCATGAAAATGTCAAAATATCTAAGAATTTTTCGATTTTCAGGTTTTGAGTTTACTTCACTGATGGAAGGTAAAGGACCATAAATTTGTGCATAATCTGGTTGGGGATTAACATTAGAAGACTCAGGTGTTTTGATGATAACCCTTGGTGTAAAACCCTAAAATTTATAAACGTGTTAAATGACCCTAATGCCCTCATTATAAAAATCCGTAAAATGAAGCAAGCTTGTTAATTTCGTTTTTTACTTAATTTATAAATGTCTTTCACAGGACTTGAGAATGAAACTTATGCACTTTACTACAAAGTAAATATAACACAATGTAAGTTACATGAATTATTTCTTTTTACAATATAAATTATATGTAATATGGTAAATAAAGTAAATGAATAAACTTGATGTGGTCAATATTTTCCCCCTTATTTAGCCTTGATGAAACGCCTTAAACCCCCTTTTCACGCCCCAATTAATTTCTTCCCATAACTCCCCTTTAAAGCACACATATCTTCTCATTATAACTTACCATCTCCTCCATAATAACTCACAAGAAAACCCTAATCTATAAGTGACGGCTCCCCATTCTTCTGCTCATATTCTGTCGACATCAAAGGGAGGTTCAAGGAGGGAATTGGTAGACTTCGTGAGGCTATTGTAATCGTGGGTTGGTTCAAAAGATTTCCTGGTTTTGTCGTTGGCTTCGAGCGTGCAACTGGTCGTGGGTATTTTCTACGGCAAAAGGAGACTTTGGTCATTGTGGTGCTTGCTGTCGTGGGTACTCTAAGCCAAAGGGAATAGATAGGTCGTGGGCTTCAAGGCTTACTTTTCACATGCACGACTAGGGTAATGTATCGTCGTCTCATTTCATTTCTTTCTCCATTGTTTCTTGGCTATGTCATGGCTGTAACCTCTTTTTTTATGCATGATATACGAAAATCTGGTCACATAAAATGATAAGCGTATCACATGAAATCATGATTTTACCTTGTATGAAACAAATGATATAAGGCCATGTAATTGTGTACACGAATCTGTTTTGGACCCCATGGCATATTACACATATGATAATGAAACAAGACATAGGTTTGATGGGCTAAGTTCATTTTTTTAATCGAGTAAGAGCAGCACATAAAATCATAAGGAACCATATGATATATCGAACACCAGGCCTTACATAGTCGACCTATAATCATGTGTGTGTGTTAACTTTTGGATAATTTGTGGCTTAACAAAACTGTTTTTAAAACGTAACATTGTAGGCGAATGGTAAACAAGATTTGAACATGTTTTACTAGTGTCGAATGCCTTTTAATTCACGACGTGATGATTATGTCAAATGGGAAAGGGGTGTGATCAACTTGTGTTTTCAAAGGGTTTGGTAATCGACTTTATTATAAACGAGAAAAGGATTCGACTTTTATATCAAAGAGTTCCGAAATAGCTTGTGCATGTCGAGGGTCGAGTCGAGTCGGTTTGAAAACATACTAAATATTTTTACGCATGCATGGTGTGCTCTTTTTTTTTACGTGTTAGGCCAAGTAAAATCATTAAAAGGCATGCATGGGAAATTTATAACAGTGTTTAAAAAGAAAGACAATGGTGATCAAATGAGAGTAAAATGGGTTAAATAGGGGCGATCATACGTGGGTTAAAGAAATGGTTAAACATGACATATTTATATTTTTAAATCCCTAAACGTAATCATAATTATATTTTAAAACCCTAAACTTATTTAGATTGTCATAATAAACCCTAATCTCTAAAGATTGTCACTTTTAATACTTTAACTTAAATAAATGGTAACTTTGACTATAAATGACTAATATTCCTAAAATGGGAAACTTACTTAAAAATGGAAAGCATACTAAAATGAGTAACCTAATGCATGATGAACATAGAGTAATAGTTGGTTATTAATTCATAGGTTCCGGACGACGGGATTGATTCATCGTGTGACCTTACTTTCCTATTTTGCTTGCTTCGATTGAGGTACAGATATTCTATCCCTTTTCAGTAGGGATTTCTCATGACTTTTCGATCCTTGACTTTACTTCACTTATGATATTCCTTTGCTATGATGTCCTTATGCTATGATCCTTTTGATATGATTCCGACATAATCCTTTGATATGATTCTGTTTGCTATGATATTCGTTTGTTATGATTATGAACTTCTGATTATGAACCTTATGATTATGAACCATCTGATTATGAACTTCTGATTATGAACTTATGTTATGGAACTCTGATATGAACCTTTGACTTCTGAACCTTTGATATGAACCCTTATGATATGATTATGCTTTGACCCTTCAGTTTGATACCCGAGCCAAATATGTGTTCCTAGTCATGAAGGTAACATGACCGTGTCATTGATGCACCAATGGCATGACTCCAGTGTGCACGAGTGATGTTGCACACCGTCCCCATTATGATATGATTATGAGCTCACTATATGTATATGATTTGGCCACTATGTTCCGGGGGGCGTATGGATGCATCCTAGATATGATATGATATGAGAGGATATGATTTGATATGATATGATTTATATGGTGAATGATGTCGTGTGCAATACGCGTCTTCACATTCCGGGAGCTAGCTACTCCATTTGTTACTGAGGTCTCCCCTCCTATTATGTATGGTATTCCGAGGTCACCCCTCCGAATACAATGGTTACTTATGATATGATATGTTCCGGCCTCGTGGTAGATTTCTGACAACCCTTACACCTTTGATATACCTATATTGTACCTTTTGTATTCCCCAACGCACCATATGCTACGTTAATTGTTCATTACTCAGTACCCTTATATGACTCACTCTACTACCAAGATATATATATATTCCATTTCTTTGATCTGTCACACTCTCATTCCGTTATTTCAGACTATCGTTCCATTCACGTACCGGGTTATTATATGTTTATTGAATTTGATTATGCTATTCATGTTTTATATGACTACTGATTACCCTGTTATGATATGATTAATACGCGGTTATATGATTTACCTGTTGTCATCTGATGATATGCTATCTTACTTTTATGTGATCCTTTTGATTTGTCTGGTAACCATGCTTGTGAGCAATCGATTGTTGATCTGTTTATCTTTTGTACCTCGTTCGATTAATCTCGTGGACTATGACTATCCGTGGTATCCTTATCTGCTTGTTGTTGACCTGCCATGTTTGCATTTCTGTTTATGCTACGGTTTGATTGGGTAAATGGTTCAACTTATGACGTCTGGCTTGTTAACTTGTTTAATTACCCCGCTATGTCTTTAATTCATTTAATTATATCGTTTATACTGTATTCCTACTTATTACGTGTGACTGCCATATGTTGAATGTTGTTAGTACTTCCGCTGTTATGATACTGGTTATGTTTTCAACTAAGGGTTTTGACCTGTATGAATTGCCATGCTCACTTATTAATTAATTGCTTCCGCTTTCCTGTAGATATATCTGTTTGGCTTGTATGTCTTCTGATTTCCTGAATTGATTGTATGACATATATGTTGTGTGGATGCGACGCCTGCTATGTTTGCTTATGTTTCAGTTCTTGTATGTCTGGTTTGTATGTGCTTGTTTATATGTCATCGATGCTTTGCTTTGCTTCATTCTCCTTGTTATCTGTTCGTTTTGGATATCTATATAATTATGTTCTGCAGGATCTTCATTGACTCATTGTTCTCATTTCGCTACGACTTTGTTATCCGTTTCCTTTGTTTCATTTTGCATTTCAGATTTTCTTTAGCTTTCATTTTGTTATATCTGTTCACTGAGCTTTTTTTAAGCTCAGCCGCATTTCTTTTCCTGCGGCAGGTTTTAGGTTGGAAGATGGGCTTCGATAGGCTGAGAGTTAGAGTATCTGAGTGGACCAACCCTAGCACTTTATTACTTTGGGACTTATTTTGAAGAGCTTTTATTTTGAGTTTTTCTTTTCATTTTGGATATTGTATTTCCTTGTCAGTCAACTGTTCATATGATTTGATACTTCATTTTAAGGTTTCCGTTTGCAAAGATTTTAATTGTATGTTCTGATATGACACCAGAATGTGACACTTCTACCCTTTTCGGGTTGGGGTGTTACAATTATGGTATCAGAGCAAAGGTTTCATCTTGTTGACCTTAGGATTGACCTGTGAGGACTTGGGTAGACATTAGGCTTCCGTCTGTTTCGATCGTTTCTCATTGTTTTGACTTTCATTCAGGTTTGACTTCGATATTCTTTTGTCTTCGCTGATTTGACCTCCTTCTTTTCACATTTGATTTTGTTTGTTTTATCTTCGCGCATTCGCTGTCGACCGTTAAATGGAGACTACTCGTGGAGTAGAAGATGATGGTGCCGACCCTGCGTTGCTGCAGCAGTTTCTGAACTGTAGGGGTTTGTGAAGCAGAAGCCGCACCCGACTGCAATGCTGCTGGAGACATCTGGATGCTGCTGGAGGGAGCTGGACGAATCAACCAAAGGCGCAAATACGGAGACAAGATTCAACTGGTGGCTGAGAAGATTCATCTACTTCATATGACTGGGCGCGACTGGTGTTACTCTGATTTGTTTGTCACGCGTTTTGAGGTGGTTTGATATTTGTTATGTGATTTTGGATCGGTATTACTTTCTTTACTTGTTCAGAACTCGGTTTGAGTCGCGAAGTTTCATGATCTAGCATTTTGGTATTATCTCAGCTCTATTTTTGGATCGTCAGTAATGAGTCATGAGGAACCGTTTCGAGCAAGTTGGTAGCCTTCTTTCTTTTGTATTATGGTAAGTTGGTTTGATATATTATATGTTGCATGTATGAGAATCTGGTTTGTTTTGGTATGTTATTGCTGCATGTTTGTTATCTGTTTTGTTGTGATATTGCGGTGTGTTTTGTCATGACCTGAGATAGAATATGATGACAATAAGGACTTGTTATGTGATGCAAGTATTATGACGCCTGATCAACGTGATAATACCGAGATCATATAATTTGAACTTATTGAAATCATACGACATCTTGGGGAAATGCCTGGGGTTGGTACGTGAATGGACTAGGACCTATATCCGTTACTTGTCACTCCTCATGTTCGTTTGAAATTCTGTACCTCCTTGAGAGATTCTCACCGACATATGTCATGTATAAGTTTTGGTACGCTTTGGAACTGAAATCGTTATGATCTGTGTGAAGCTATAGATTGCTACGTATTCCTTAAACTCGTTTGCCTCTGTGTACCCCTGCGACTTCAATTTTCGAGGACGAAAATTTTTCTTTTAGAGGGGAAGAGTTGTAAAACCCTAAAATTTATAAACGTGTTAAATGACCCTAATGCCCTCATTATAAAAATCCGTAAAATGAAGCAAGCTTGTTAATTTCGTTTTTGACTTAATTTATAAATGTCTTTCACAGGACTTGAGAATGAAACTTATGCACTTTACTACAAAGTAAATATAACACAATGTAAGTTACATGAATTATTTCTTTTTACAATATAAATTATATGTAATATGGTAAATAAAGTAAATGAATAAACTTGATGTGGTCAATATTTTCCCCCTTATTTAGCCTTGATGAAACGCCTTAAACCCCCTTTTCACGCCCCAATTAATTTCTTCCCATAACTCCCCTTTAAAGCACACATATCTTCTCATTATAACTTACCATCTCCTCCATAATAACTCACAAGAAAACCCTAATCTATAAGTGACGGCTCCCCATTTTTCTGCTCATATTCTGTCGACATCAAAGGGAGGTTCAAGGAGGGAATTGGTAGACTTCGTGAGGCTATTGTAATCGTGGGTTGGTTCAAAAGATTTCCTGGTTTTGTCGTTGGCTTCGAGCGTGCAACTGGTCGTGGGTATTTTCTACGGCAAAAGGAGACTTTGGTCATTGTGGTGCTTGCTGTCGTGGGTACTCTAAGCCAAAGGGAATAGATAGGTTGTGGGCTTCAAGGCTTCCTTTTCACATGCACGACTAGGGTAATGTATCGTCGTCTCATTTCATTTCTTTCTCCATTGTTTCTTGGCTATGTCATGGCTGTAACCTCTTTTTTTATGCATGATATACGAAAATCTGGTCACATAAAATGATAAGCGTATCACATGAAATCATGATTTTACCTTGTATGAAACAAATGATATAAGGCCCTCTAATTGTGTACACGAATCTGTTTTGGACCCCATGGCATATTACACATATGATAATGAAACAAGACATAGGTTTGATGGGCTAAGTTCATTTTTTTAATCGAGTAAGAGCAGCACAAAAAATCATAAGGAACCATATGATATATCGAACACCAGGCCTTACATAGTCGACCTATAATCATGTGTGTGTGTCAAATTTTGGATAATTTGTGGCTCAACAAAACTGTTTTTAAAACGTAACATTGTAGGCGAATGGTAAACAAGATTTGAACATGTTTTACTAGTGTCGAATGCCTTTTAATTCACGACGTGATGATTATGTCAAATGGGAAAGGGGTGTGATTGACTTGTGTTTTCAAAGGTTTTGGTAATCGACTTTATTATAAACGAGAAAAGGATTCGACTTTTTTATCAATGAGTTCCGAAATAGCTTGTGCATGTCGAGGGTCGAGTCGAGTCGGTTTGAAAACATACTAAATATTTTTACGCATGCATGGTGTGCTCTTTTTTTTTTACGTGTTAGGCCAAGTAAAAGCATTAAAAGGCATGCATGGGAAATTTATAACAGTGTTTAAAAAGAAAGACAATGGTGATCAAATGAGAGTAAAATGGGTTAAATAGGGGCGATCATACGTGGGTTACAGAAATGGTTAAACATGACATATTTATATTTTTAAATCACTAAACTTAATCATAATTATATTTTGAAACCCTAAACTTATTTAGATTGTCATAATAAACCCTAATCTCTAAAGATTGTCACTTTTAATACTTTAACTTAAATAAATGGTAACTTTGACTATAAATGACTAATATTCCTAAAATGGGAAACTTACTTAAAAATGGAAAGCATACTAAAATGAGTAACCTAATGCATGATGAACGTAGAGTAATAGTTGGTTATTAATTCATAGGTTCCAGACGGCGGGATTGATTCATCGTGTTACCTTACTTTCCTATTTTGCTTGCTTCGATTGAGGTACAGATATTATATCCCTTTTCAGTAGGGATTTCTCATGACTTTTCGATCCTTGACTTTACTTCACTTATGATATTCCTTTGCTATGATGTCCTTATGCTATGATCCTTTTGATATGATTCCGACATAATCCTTAGATATGATTCTGTTTGCTACTATATTCGTTTGTTATGATTATGAACTTTCTATTATGAACCTTATGATTATGAACCATCTGATTATGAACCTCTGATTATGAACTTATGTTATGGAACTCTGATATGAACCTTTGACTTCTGAACCTTTGATATGAACCCTTATGATATGATTATGCTTTGACCCTTCAGTTTGATACCCGAGCCAAATATGTGTTCCTAGTCATGAAGGTAACATGACCGTGTCATTGATGCACCAATGGCATGACTCCAGTGTGCACGAGTGATGTTGCAAACCGTCCCCATTATGATATGATTATGAGCTCACTATATGTATATGATTTGGCCACTATGTTCCGGGGGACGTATGGATGCATCCTAGATATGATATGATATGAGAGGATATGATTTGATATGATATGATTTATATGGTGAATGATGTCGTGTGCAATACGCGTCTTCACATTCCGGGAGCTAGCTACTCCATTTGTTACTGAGGTCTCCCCTCCTATTATGTATGGTATTCCGAGGTCACCCCTCCGAATACAATGGTTACTTATGATATGATATGTTCCGGGCTCGTGGTAGATTTCTGACAACCCTTACACCTTTGATATACCTATATTGTACCTTTTGGATTCCCCAACGCACCATATGCTACGTTAATTGTTCATTACTCAGTACCCTTATATGACTCACTCTACTACCAAGATATATATATATTCCGTTTCTTTGATCTGTCACACTCTCATTCCGTTATTTCAGACTATCGTTCCATTCACGTACCGGGTTATTATATGTTTATTGAATTTGATTATGCTATTCATGTTTTATATGACTACTGATTACCCTGTTATGATATGATTAATACGCGGTTATATGATTTACCTGTTGTCATCTGATGATATGCTATCTTACTTTTATGTTATCCTTTTGATTTGTCTAGTAACCATGCTTGTGTGCAATCAATTGTTGATTTGTTTATCTTTTGTACCTCGTTCGATTAATCTCGTGGACTATGACTATCCGTGGTATCCTTATCTGCTTGTTGTTGACCTGCCATGTTTGCATTTCTGTTTATGCTACGGTTTGATTGGGTAAATGGTTCAACTTATGACGTCTGGCTTGTTAACTTGTTTAATTACCCCGCTATGTCTTTAAATCATTTAATTATATCGTTTATACTGTATTCCTACTTATTACGTGTGACTGCCATATGTTGAATGCTGTTAGTACTTCCGTTGTTATTATACTGGTTATGTTTTCAACTAAGGGTTTTGACCTGTGTGAATTGCCATGCTCACTTATTAATTAATTGCTTCCGCTTTCCTGTAGATATATCTGTTTGGCTTGTATGTCTTCTGATTTCCTGAATTGATTGTATGACATATATGTTGTGTGGATGCGACGCCTGCTATGTTTGCTTATGTTTCAGTTCTTGTATGTCTGGTTTGTATGTGCTTGTTTATATGTCATCGATGCTTTGCTTTGCTTCATTCTCCTTGTTATCTGTTCGTTTTGGATATCTATATAATTGTGTTCTGCAGGATCTTCATTGACTCATTGTTCTCATTTCGCTGCGACTTTGTTATCCGTTTCCTTTGTTTCATTTTGCATTTCAGATTTTCTTTAGCTTTCATTTTGTTATATCTGTTCACTGAGCTTTTTTTAAGCTCAGCCGCATTTCTTTTCCTGCGGCAGGTTTTAGGTTGGAAGATGGGCTTCAATGGGCTGAGAGTTAGAGTATCTGAGTGGACCAACCCTAGCACCTTATTACTTTGGGACTTATTTTGAAGAGCTTTTGTTTTGAGTTTTTCTTTTCATTTTGGATATTGTATTTCCTTGTCAGTCAACTGTTCATATGATTTGATACTTCATTTTAAGGTTTCCGTTTGCAAAGATTTTAATTGTATGTTCTGATATGACACCAGAATGTGACACTTCTACCCTTGTCGGGTTGGGGTATTACACTTGGTGTGTTAGAAGAATCCGTTGGTGTGACGAAAGTGACCGGTTTTGAATAATTAAAAGGTTTGTTGTAAACAACAGTTTTTAATTTTGATCGACTCTCGTCTTCTGCATCTAATTCCTCTTGACGATGATATTCAACAACACTCATAACAGTATCATTAATTTTATATTCTGCACTGGAAACTTCAGGATTTGGTTTGAATGTTTTGAGTGAAAGCTTTGGTTTGTAATCAGCTAGATTTGGTCCATATCCTTTTGGATTGGGTTTTAAAGTAAACTTTTCAATAGCTGTTACTGATTCACCATGTTTGTAAACAACAGTTTTAAACTCTTTAATTTTGTTTTGCAAGCCGATACTTTCTGCAAGAAGGTCATCTACCCGATTCGTTGAATGCTTTTTGTATGCGGAGAACTGTTTTTGACAAGTTAACAACTCAGCCTTAGCTTTTTGATTTTCCAAGGTGAGAGCGTTAATTTGTTTTTTATGTTCATGTTTCAGTTGTTCTATTTCAGACAACAAAGCATTCTTCGAAGCGGCTAGATCACGCATCTGTCTCTCTAAATATTTTTCGTTTTGATGAGATTTAGCAAAAGCGGCTTCAAAACCTTTTTCACGGTTTTCTTGAGTTTTGAAAAAGTTGAGTTGCATTTGTAAGCATTCAAAATCCTTGGTTAACAGTGCATTTTTGCTTTTTAATTCCTTATTTAATGCATAACATTCCTCCATTTTGATTTGATGGTCTTGAATTAAACGTGCAAAATCTGGATGAGGCAACAGTTCGGCTTGTTCAACGTGAGTCACAACATGATCATTATTTAGATCCTCAAGTACAACCACTTAGTCAATTTGATTATGAAAGGAAACCATAAGGTCATCTTGATCGTCAAATGTAACTACAGGGTTTATTTGAAAATCGTCAGAATGAGATGTAGATGACTCATTTTGAACAGTCTGAGCCGTGCCGGATTCAGATATTGGCGGAGATATTAGTTCAGATATGATGATGGTTTGTTCGGGTATCTGAGACAAGCCATCAGTGTCATACACTGGGCCTGTTTCACTCATGTGTAGCTCATGCATATTAGCCATCAACATAACAGCTGCATTGGCCTGCAAGTCCTCCATATCATCATCTGAGTCTGCATCTGCCATAAAGCTCTGTTCTTTGTTCGTGAGAGATCCACCAGCTTCATCCTTAAGAGCCAAAAGAAGAGCCTCTTTGAAATAAGCACTGCCCTTAGTCCTTGGCTTTGGGCATGCATTAGCCAGGTGTCCCTTCTCATTGCAGTTGTAGCATCGAAGACCATTCAACCCATTCTGAGCATTTCCCTGTTCCACCACTTGAGCTCTGTTGTTATTCCTACCCATAGCATTAAACCCTTGACCACCTCCCATTTGACGACCATAACCACGATTCTAAACTTCAACTCGTCCATTGTTCACAACAGCCTGATTTCGTGTATTGGATGAGGAACGAATACGATTGTTGGATTTGTTGGTATAACGGCTAAAAACATTAGCAATCATAACAAATCCCTGTTGCAGTGCTTCGAACGGATCGGATTCCTCACTAGTTTGACTATGAAGTGCTTGATCATTGTTGTTGTTGTAAGGAACCAATTGATTTTGTTGAGGTTGCTGTGATTGATTGTTTTGTGTGACTGAGGCAGTTGGTTGAGTTGCTTGTTGAGGAGGATAACTTTGTTGAGCATATAAGGCAAGTTGTTGATTTTCCGGATGTGTAGGTGGAGCAATTTGAGCACGGAGAATCCTTTCCCGATCAACTTCCTTTTCATGAGGCTTCAAGTAATCGTACAACAATCCATATGTAGAATGATGCATATTCTTCGCTTGACGGAGAAAAATGACATACTTCTCCCATTCAGGACCAAGACTACTCAGGAACTTAGTATTCACTGCAATTCTTGGCATGATGATGTTGTGTTTATCCAAATCATTGATGATGTCTGAAAATCGATGATGATAAGACTCTAGTGTCTCTCCAGGTTCAATCATGAAGTGTTCATAAGCCAAGTAAATTTTGGATTCCAAATCCTTCTGATTGAGTACTGATCCTTCCATAAGAAGATGAATATGGTCCCACATTTCCTTTGCAGTCTTTTGAGCATCAACACTTCGAAGAATTGGGTTAGGTAATCCTAAAAGGATATATTGCATTGCAAGCTCATCAGCTTCATAGTGTAGAAGTTCAGTTGGATTTAGATCTGCAACAGTAGCAATGTTTGTCTGTTCATCTCTTGGTGGAATAGCAGTAGGATCTCCGGGTACAATGACAGTAGGCATCTCAAATGGACCTTCCAAGATAACCTTCTTTAAGAACTTTCCATGTGGCTTCTTCAGATCACAAAACCTAAAGAACCTTATCACCCATTGATTGTAGTTTCCTGGAGTGAGCATTGGAGGTCTATCAAGTGATCCAGCCTCATGAATTGATTGTTGGCTGCTTAAAGCTTCACACATCTTTGCAAACCAAGTGGGTTCCTTCATAGTGTTCCTTGATGGATGTTGATTGAAGTCATTTGTGTAGGGTTGAACTTGAAGACTTGGCGGTGTTTGAACCATTTGTGGTGGAGGAATTGCTCCAAGTTGTGGAGTATGTTGTTGATTAAATTGTTGTTGATAAATTGCTTGTTGTTGATTCCATTGTTGATGTTGTGGACTTAGTTGTTGTTGTCGTTGAGGATAAGTGTAAGGGAAATAGTTAGAGTATGGTGGTTGAGACATGTTGAAAACTTGTGTTGGTAAAAATGGATCTTTGTAGTCGAATGAACCTTTGATGAAGAAGTATCCTTAGGCGTAGAAATCACAATAGCCAAGTAGCACTTATGCGTAAAAACACCAAAGTTACGCGTAACAATAAGGAGTTACGCGTAGATTTAGCTTACGCATAAGTAGGGAAAATACGCTAAAGTTATGCGTAGACAAAAGTTAGGCGTAGAAAGTTAGGCGTAGGATTATCTTATGCGTAAGACTAGGCTTAGGCGTAAGAAAAATCTTAGGCGTAGGATTTCTACGCGTAAGCTTATGCTTATGCGTAATTTTAGGGTTTTATCCCAAGTGATCTTTTACACTATCACAGTGCAAAAGATATCCAAAGTCGACGTATTTTCAGACTTATCCAAGTAAGAAAACACGGAGTAAACCACGAAAATGAAGATCAAACCAAGGAAAACCTTACGTGTAGTTTTAGGGTTTTGCTACGCGTAGGATTACTCGTAATTTTGATTTTGCCCAAAGATGTTTCTAAACCAGTTTTTGTGTGATGAAATAGCTTCAATAACACCAAAAGACACAAAAGTGTGAAACTTGATGATCCAAAGCTCTTAAAACAGTTATGCGTAGGTTGAAACCCTCGTACAAAAACTAGATGAAAAACAATGATCTACACATAAAGTTCGAAACTTTTTGCCAAAAACAGTAAGTTTAACACCTTAGAACGTTAAAAGGACAAGAATCTTGGATTAAAAAGTGTAAAAAATACGTTTTTGATCAAGCCAAAGTTTCGGATACGCAAGTTAAGCGTGAGACCAAAACTCACTTCAAACAATACGTTCACTCAACTATTAGGCGATTGATACCACTGTTAGGTCACTAGTTTTACAAACACAAGTAATATAGAAAGAGATAAAGGCGATTGAACAAGATCCAAACACACACACAAGATATAAAGACACGGTTATGCGTAGATGTATGTGAAAGAAATAACTTGAACAACCAACCTTCAAATGAAGGTTTACAAGAGTATTTATAGGAGGGAAGCTAGGGCAACACTCCTAGTTCCCTTCCTTTCCTTTTTGGGCTTGGGCCTAAGCTCATGGGCCTTCTACATAAGCTTAAGGCTAATAACAAACATAAAGGCCATAATAAGCTACCTATTACATAAGAATAACTGACACTTGAATTATAGTTTAGGAGTGATTCCAACAGGTGACATTGATAATATAAATGCCTTAGCTGATCAAGGATCTGATGTAAACATAATGCCATCATCAGTCTATAATAAGTTGACTAGGGAGAAGCCAGCCAAGACCAATCTTAGACTTTCCTTAGCAAATCACACGTATGTCTACCCCATAGGAATAACAGTGGATGTCTTAGTAGAGGTGGCTAATATTGTCTATCCGGTGGACTTCGTGATTATAGACATTGAGGAAGATAGAAACATGCCACTCATTCTTGGAACACCCTTTCTGGCCACTGCCAAACCAACCATCAAATGCGGTGAGGGCATTATGATACTCAAAAGCGGCAAGGGATATGCTAGGATACCTATTGTTCCAAGGTATCCTCTTAAGATTATGGAGAAGATTACGGATGAGAATCCACAAGTCCCTAACAATATGGTTAGGAAGAAAATTGACGATTGGGAAAAAGGGCTTAGAGATTTCATGGTTCAAGGACTACATGCAACATTGTGGAAGCGCGATAAAAAGTTAGGAAATAATCCTACCTCAATACCACAAACACAAAGGAACCCTAAGGAATTTTTAAAGGGAGAGAAAGTACTTTTGTACAAGTTACGAATAAGAGCATTAAGAGGAGAAACAAGCCAAGATGGTTTGGGCCTTATATGGTGAAAGAAACTAATCTAAAGGATAAAACCGTTATCATAATTGACGACGTTGGGAAGGAATCCACGGTAAGCATACAACGTCTACGCCCTTTTGATAGAGGATTAGTAAAGGTAGAAGGTGATGGTAATGAAGTCACGTAGGGGCACGACTTCGAGTCTAGCTACAAGACTCATAAATAAAGAAAAGCGCTTCGTGGGAGGCAACCCAGATATACATGTGTGTTTGTTCGAGTCAAATGCTTGTATCGAGTCATAATGGATGTTTTGCAGGAAATTTTTCTAGATTCTAAAGATATAAATTTTCCAGATTTTTTTCAGAAAATCGCAGACCAGTTTCTGTCAGGATAACCTGACGGTCAGGAGGAGTAGAAACTGCTTACTACTTTTTCTCGTTTTCTGAGCTACTTATAAATTTTTGGAATTTTTCGGGTCTTAATTTTCCAGAAAATCTGTAAACATCCATTCCACAAGCATTATATCCTAGTTTAGTAGAGTCATATATATATATATATATATATAGTGTTACCGCCAATTTTACGCGAAGGTTTCGTTTGTTTTCTTCAAGTGTGCAAGTTTAATTTATCAAGAAGAAGATACATAAGATTGGAAGGAGTTTTTCACGCAAACACTCTTCTTGAAGAAAGATTTAACCACTACTTCACACGGATCCTACCGAGCTAATCAGGGGAGTATTAGTTTCTTTCGTTTTTAATTACCTTCCATTATCATAACTTTGATACTTTCGGGGAACATTGGGGACAATGTTCAGTTTAAGTGTAGGGAGGGAAAATAAAACGGGAACTTTGAAACTATGCTTATCCTTGACTATTTGCCTTGTCCAATTTCATTTGTGTAATAAACCATGAGAAATATCGGTTAGGGTAATTTTGGCACCAAATTTAAAATTTTTCATGACATGTAGGAGTGGGCCATTAGTCTTAATAAAGCGTCTCATGGATAGGAAGTTATATGACTAGCACAAAACCCTTAACCACTCAAATTCCACCTTAAATGTGAGGATCGCCCTTAGATTTGTAGGAATTAAAGCATTCATCTTTGATGCTTAGAGAGTGTACCGGTAGTATAATAGATTCTAGAACTTGTTTTGTGATGCATTCCGAGATCGCTAGTGAGACTACACTTGTGTAGTTAGGAATAACTAAATGATAAGAGTCATTAGGATAACCCTTGTTTGATACCCGTATTATAATTACTTCTTCCACATTGGTTGAGTAATTCCCCCACACCCTTGCGTTGTACTCATCTTTAGTACACGATACCCCTAGTTAACCCCTCAGAGCCTATCCTTTTCGCGGTTCTCGTGATGTTTCGATTTTCCGGAATATCAATGAAGAGCATTGTTTACAATCCACCCCCAAATGTACACCCAAATCGCCTTAGCCTACCTTGTATGCACTCACTTTTAATGCATTATTGTTATCATACTAAACCCTTAGTTCAATTATCTAGTTAGCATAAGTTGCTAAGTCGAGTCATATCCTTTGTACACAGTTTTGGGACGATTGGGACTCATGAAAAAAGTTAAATTTTATGAAATGACGGGAAAGGAACGTTAAATTCAAATTCCCTTTATTTACGTAATAATGTACTCCAAGTGTTTTGATCTTTTCAATTCGGGTCAAATTAGTGTTAGAGTAATAAAAACTCAAGTGTAGGGATGTGCCTATAAATCCCTATTATTTTGATGTTATCGTAGAGGATGGTAGAGTAAAAGTGTATGGGAAAAAAATAGAAAAAAGAGAAAAAGAAAAAAAACAGAGTGTTAAAAAAAATGAAAAAATATACGGGCTACCATCCTACATCTATCTTTAAATTTATGTTCGTTTGTTTCAAGTTATCTAAAGTTTAGAGTGTCGAGTCTTGGCTTAGCAACGCCATTCTTCTCATGCTTGTAACATAAAGATTTTTGACTTGCCACCACTAAATCGCCTATCCCACCAAACCCTTTGTTTCCCTACCGTAAGCCTAACGTTACAACCCTTTAAGAGACCTCTTGGATAGTTTTTCCTAGGTGCTTACGCCAAAGCGATGGAGGTTTGATCTAGTCTCAGGCCTATGGTAATCTATGTACTAGGACCGGTTAATGAGTGTTTATCTTCTATTTCCAACTTGATATATTTCGTATACACCCGAGAGATGAGAGTATCCAAACACCACTTGTGAGGTGCCAGTATGTAATTTCCGTGCTTGTTATGACTTTTGCGGGGCTTATATGTGTTGTGAATTGTTCTAAACCAATGCTTCATGACCCCTAACTTATAAATTAATTGGCTAAAAGCATATTTGCTTGAGGACAAGCAAATACCAAGTGTAGGGATATTTGATAAGGATTTAAAATGTACACTTTTGAGGGGTCATTTAAGCCCTTAATTAATCACTTTTGTATCCGTTACTACTTAATTTCGTTCCTTTTCACTTTTTAGGTCTCTTGAAGGCAAATTGCTGGAATAACACTTATTCGTACGAAAAGGCGCGAATACACGAAGAAAATGGCCAAGTCAAGAATCGAGACACTCAAGCTGCTGGAAAATGAAGGGGACGGCGTCACGGCTTATTTGCGACGCCGTCGCGACACACCTTGAGACGACTCAAAGAGCAAATTGCTATTTTACAAGTGAAGGCATCAGGTTTTAAAAGAGTAGGGCGTCACAACTCAGACGGCCTAGATTTGATCCCGACGACGTCAGAGGTTGAAGCCGACGGCGTCACGAGCATAAGGTGACGCCGTCCCAGAGTTGACGTGGCCAAGACGAAACCCTAATGGCGGCGACACGACGATGTCACAATTAAAGAGTGACGCCGTCGCATATTGTAATACTATATATAGAATCTGAATTTTTCAGTTTTAGAGAGGTAGTTTTGTGGAGTAAAAACCTAAACCGAACCAAGGCTGTCTTGGGCAGTATCTTAGGGTTCCATACCCTATTTTACAACAAGATAAGTGTTTTACTTCATTAATTCAATCATGTCTTCAATTATTTGTGTGTATGCTTGCATGTTTTCCATGTCCGGCTAATTTACTTGTGTGTTTGCTTAGATCTATGAAACCTAGGTATTGAATATTGATTGGTTGTATCTTATCTTAATTGTGATTGACCTAGTATTGCGATAGGTCATCCGTTGTGTTATTAATGTTTGATTAATATTTGTTGAACCTTAGCTTATAATTACAAGTGGAATTGTAGGCTAAATATCCAAAGATAACCTTAGTGTTAAGTTTATGAATCCTAGAGATTTCGTAGTCATTAACCTTAGGTAGCTTTAAAGAGTTAGGGATAAACGCATACCCTACTACCTTAGAAAACACAACGTGTTAAGAATAAGGACGTGACAATTCAACCATCAATAGGAGATAACTAGGGAGTAATAACATCTAAGTAAACACATTTTTAATCATCATAAGAGCACACAACAATAGACATAGACTACCCCTTAGCTTAGTTAATTAGAATATATTATAGTAGAGTAATCGGTAGAAATACCACCCCCCAAATCCAATACCCCGAGATTCGTACCTTTCAATTTTCTAAAAAATATAAAAAGAAAAAAAAATAATCTTCCTCAACCCCAACCTTAGCGTAGTAATTTCTCACTAGCATTCCTATTCTCCTAGAGAACGATATCAATTCCCGAGGCTTACCCTAATACTACACTACGACGATTAGGTTCACTGCCTAGGGTGTTGAAAAACTTGCTCAACGAAAAGGAAGTTCCATTGACCCCGAACGCTCGTTGTACGCGTATCAATCGTCTCACGAATCCCTCAAAATACACTAGACGGATCCATCCAACAAGGGATCCGTGGGATCTGTGGAACAGTAGCATATTTTGTCTATAAATAGTGAGCCATTTCTTCATTGTAACTCACCCCTTTCATACACATTTTCTCCTAGTATTGTAAACTCTCTAACCTCATATCCAAAGGATCTTTCTATGTAGTTTGTGTTTGTTTTTGTGTGATTCTCTAGGTTCCTCTTAAAGGCGAGATCACCACCTCTTGAAGTCGAGCAAGCTCAAATCCATGCGTTGCCAAGCTTCGTCATCATTAAGACTACTGATGGTATTTTGTTGATAGTTCTTTTCTTTCTCACTAGAAGTGTTGTGTCGAAGACATAGGTGAAAGATGTCTAAAGGGTCAAGACGAAGACATTAGTTAAAGGTGTCGAAGAGTCATATTGAAGGCATTAGTGAAAGGTGCCAAAGACCCGTGTCAAAGGCATTAGTGAAGGGTGCCTAGAAGTCGAGTCAAAGGCATTAGTGAAGGGTACCTAGAAGTCGAGTCAAAGGCATTAGTGAAAGGTGCCTAAGGTGTACATTCGATATGGTGTGTCGATGTACAAGATAGATTTGTATTGGGTCAAAGGATATTGATATCCTTGTTGATGTTGTCATAAGGAGTGAATCTCCTTTGGATTGGAATTGTGTAGTGTTGGGTAGTAGTTCCACCTTTGTAATGGAACTCGGTATCTAGCCTTGTACCGGATAAAGTGTAGACGACGTTGTGATAGGTTTGGTTCTACCTCGTGAAAGAACCTGATGTCTAGCCTTGTACCGGATAAAGAGTAAGCGACGTTGTGAAGGCTTCTCCGCCACAAGGAGTTTATGTTGTGTACTGATTACGAACTCTCGAGTAGGTGACTCGGGGAGTGGAGTAGGGCAAGGAAGGTGTCCTTGTAGCCGAACCACTATAAATACTCGCGTTGTGGTTTTGTGCTTCTTACTCTTTATCTTAGTTTTCTTTATCTATATGCTTGTCTATCAACATCCAACACACACGTCCAAATAGATTGACATAAGTCAATCTAAATAGTTTAAAACTAAGTTTTAATCGGTAAAACTATTCAACCCCCCCCCCCCCTTCTAGTTTTTCACAATTGGTATCAGAGCTTCGTTACCAAGTCTTTAAAGTATATTGTACCTTAAAAACTTGACACGATCCGTGTATAATTGAAAACTACAAAGAAGGTCTTTTACAAAAATAAACACCATGTCTTAAAAACACTTTTGTAGGATGTTGATTAGATGACAACATTATATTTCTTATTTCTTATTTAATTTTACTAAATTGCACTAACCTTTCTTGTCATTTTTCTTAGTTAAAGGTAATTTTTATCAAGCCATAGGAATTCCTTGGTAATAAGATTACTTTTCCTAAAAAGGTATCTTAATTACCATCTAGATCACGAAGGAACCGGAGTTGTCTATTGACATTTTTTTGTCAAAAGAAAAAGACACTCATAATTACATTAGATGTATGACTTTCTACTTATTTCTAAATAACATTAGCTTAAGAATAAGTATGCTTGCATAGGGTATTATATGATTATCTTCTTTACATACTCTTGTTTTACACATAGCTTCGTTAAGAAACTTTTCCTGCATACGTGTTACTTTTCCGTCTATAGTCTAGGTTTATTAACATGTGTCTTTTATTTTTTTTTAATCCATAAATCAAATCTCTCTAATAATAAAACAAAACAAAAATCTCAAAAATTCCTTCTTCCCCATAAAATCTCCCTCCGCTCGTCAACTCCACCAAACCCTCATATTTCAAATCTTCCACTTTCAAAAATTACATCTCATTCAAACTTCATCTTCCCTCTAATCTCATCTCATTTCCAATCAAAACCAAGGAAGAAGTTCATCATCATGGTTTATATCGCCTTCGTGATCATCATCTTAACACTCATCGCTCTCGTGTATCCCATGATCAAGTTTTCTCATGGAGACATGTACTTTGTGTTGTTAATCTATATTTGTATCATATATCTAATCCTTTGTATCGCTCTTAGCGTTGAAATGAAATATTACTAATGTCTAAGTTCTTTTTCTCGTTTGTTTTTCATTATGTGTTTATCATTTTCTTTTCATTTGTATCTTTCACCTTAACATACTTTCGAAACCTACAATGCATGCTTAACTAGTAAATATTGGCTAAAACACACCTTCCTTTTATAAAACTAAAGGCTGCAAAAATTTATTTTACGTCAAGACCAATTTTCTGTCACTACAGATCCACGAATCCCTAAAGTTTAACTAGCCGGATCCCTCTTGGAAGGGAACCGTGAGAACTGATAAGGATTTAAAACGTACACTTTTAAGGGGTCATTTAAGCCCTTAATCGCCCACTTTTATATCCGTCACTGCTTAACTTCGTTCCTTTTCACTTTTTAGGTCTCTTGGAAGCAAAATGCTGGAATGATGCATATTTGGACGAAAAGGAGTGAATTCATGAAGAAAATTGCAAAGTCAAGATCGAAGCCACTCAAGCTGCTGAAGCTGAAGCTGACGGTATCCCAACTAAAGGGCGACGCCGTCCCTTTATACGAATAAAAATATCAGACCGCTCAGTAGACTTTTTGCTAAAATACACCTGACGGCGTCAGGCTTTGAAGAGGAAGGGCGTCACTAAGACTTTTCATCTCAGACAGCCCAGATCCAGAATTAGACGACGTCCCTACTAAAGCCCGACGGCGTCACAACTACAACGTGACGCCTTCTCAACGATGACTTGGCCAAGACAAAAACCCTAATGACGGCGATCTGATGGCGTCCCACCTATAAGGCGACGCCGTCGCAAGTGTAAAATTATATATAGAAATCGAATTTTCAGAATTTAAAGAGGTAGACTTGTGGAGTAAAAACCCTAAACGTTTGTAGTATGACTTGGTCAGTATTTTAGGGTCCTAAACCCTATTTTACTCATCAAGATAAGTATTTTATTCCATTGATTTCATTATGTCTTCCATTGAATGTGTGTATGCTTGCTTGTTTAACATGTCCGGCTAAATTTCTTGTGTGTTTGCTTAGATCTATGAAATTTAGTTATTAATTATTGATTAGTTGTCTCTTATCTTAATTGTAATTGGCTTAGGAGTGCAATTAGGCTATCATTGTGCTTAAATGCTTGAGTAATCTTTGTGAACCTTAGTTTGTGAATCACTTAGCGGATTTCGTAGTCTAAACATCCAAAGATAACCTTAAAGTTAGTTTATGAATCATCTAGCGGATTTTGTAGGCAATAACCTTAAGGTAGTCTCAAATAGTTAGGGAAAAAGGCACACCGTACGACCTTAGAAAACACAACGCGTTAAGAACAAGGACGTGACAATTCAACCACCAATAAAAGATAACTAGGGAGTAATAGTATCTAGGTAAGCACATTTTTAATCATCATACGAGCACGCATCAATAGACATAAGACTACCCGTAGAACTTGATAATTAGAATAGTAGAGTAATCGATAGAAGTACCACCCCCCAAATCCAAGCCCTGAGATTTTACCCATAACTTTCTAAAAAAAATTATAAAAATATAAAAAAGAATCTTCCCCAACCTCAACCTTAGCGTAGTACACTTCTTACTAGCATTCCTATTCCCCTAGAGAACGATATCAATCCCCTAGGCTTACCCAATAATACACCACAATGATTAGGTTCACTGCCTAAGGTGTTGAAAAACTTGCTCGACGAAAAGGCAGTTCCTTTGACCCCGAACGCGCTTCGTACGCGCATCAAGTTTTTGGCGCCGCTGCTGGGGAATAGAATAGCAAGTTAGATTTCCATCTCATTTAGGTTCGCTTGCTTGATTCCTATCAAGTAAGATTTTTTCTCATTTTTTAGCTTCCTCGTAGTCTATCCCCCTTCTTCGTGACTTTGTTCGTAGCCCCATCACTTTTCATCATGGAAGGTGATAACCCATCAAAGAAATACCCACCACTCGATCCAACTTTTGCCAACCAACTTCGAGCTCGTATTAGTGAAATTGGAGAACCTAAGAAATTGAATAGGATAATTGAAAGTGCACTTGAAAAAGCCCTTAAAGAATCCACTAGTACTTTAGATAGTGATTCGACCACGAGCGATGATTCAGAGGATGAAATAGGAGAAGGGGATTATATGGTATTGGAAATTATGGAGGGTAGTGAGGAGGATGAACTTAGGGAGTATTTCGAGTCATACCCTAACGGAAAGGAAACCGCCTATCACTATAACGTAGTTAACTACCCGCGACCACCTTTCGAGCCATGCATAAAAAGGGGTAACCCTAAAAACATTAAGATACCGTGCATGATTGGGTACTTATATAGGGATCACACTTACATAGACTATAAGGCACCCATAAACATAATGTCTAGGCTCTTTTACAATTGGATCATGGGCGAAAAGTTAGGACCTATGAGACCCCCTCAAACCAATCCCCAAAAGGATTGTTCCCACAAAACTACCAATGCCAAACACCACCATACCCCTAAACCAAACACTCCTATTTCCACTAAACCATCACCCTTAGTGCCTAGAGCCATATCATTCACCACTTCAGTCTCATCACCACACCTCTACAATCTAGAGGACTTGCCTCCTAGGCCATCTCATCCACCACCATTGCCAACATTCTCCTCAATAGAAAGAATAGCGCAACAAAATCAAGGTGTTGAATCAACACTAGCCCCGACATCTTTTTCTCCGTCACCCTCAAATAGTCCCTTTTGGATTATGAGGAATCATCAAAGTCAACCACCCGATCACATGGAAGTAGATACCTCTCTACCACCATCCTCATCACATATTCCACCACCACCACCTTTGGTTGAATCACCTCCAAATATACCTCCACAAATTCCTGCTTCTTTTTTGGAATCTCAACCAAACTTTCCATCTCAAGTCATTCCTTTTCTACCACCACCATTTCCGAGCCATGACAAAGATTGTTATCATTTTCAACATGTTGAAAGCTTGATACATGAAGTACGTGAAGATCAACGTTTCATGTTTTATCACCTCTTTGAATGTTTCGACGAGATCAACAAACCTAAACAACCTTGAGCTTAAGGATTCAAGTGATGTCCTAGTCTTAAGCTTAACTTAGATAGTTTAGGAATCATATTACATGGTTAAGTCATTCTCTTAGTTTTTAGAGATATGTAGATCATTTCTCGTATTTTTATTGAATGAAATTACATGTTATATGCCATATTGTCTTGAGAATATGTTTGGTGCCTTAATGCATATCTCATTTTGATGTTAATATCAATTTTTACATCACCATTGTTGTCTTAAGCCTACAGACAGACGGATCCCTCAGTTTAGCTTAGATGGATCCCTTCGAAGAGGTAACCGTGGGATCCGTGCAACATAATACCTGTTTACTACTCACTTGAGTATTATTTGCTGGAAATTATGCTCTATACACTTGTTTTCTAACCTTTGTTGTGTAGATTTTCAATATACACATGAAGAATTTGACACCCTTAGCTAGGGGGAGTTCCTTGTCAAATCAAAATATTGCAAAAACATTTTCAATATCATTCACATAGGATTACATTACTTGATGTCCTCCTTGCAAAGGTGCAATCATCAGGGGAGAGCATATTCGTCACAAAGACAAAACTATTTGCAAACATAATTGCAATGCACTAGTTTAGTATTTCTACTTACTTGACGCCCTCACAAAGGGATGGACTCGTCAAGGGGGAGCTAAGTCGAGAATACTTATCCTCACTTATTTTTGATTATTTTCTTCTTTCTTTCTTTTCACATGTTTTTCTTAAAACAAATGTGTTAGTTTCTTTTCGAAGCTCTTTTTGTTTCGACAAAAAGGGGGAGAAGAGAGTAAAAACTCCAATTCAAACTTTTACGAATTTTAGTTTTTCCTTAAAATAATCTTATGTTTTGTCATCAACAAAAAGGGAGAGATTGTTAATACAAATAAGCCGTAAAAATGTTTATTTATATTTTACGATCTTCTAATGTTTTGTCGATAACAAACGTAAAATCATTTTAATGAAACAAATAAAATACGTAAATGGTTTTAAACTTGAGCCAATAGTTTACTAATACACTTACATTTTCATATAAATCACTAAACAAGTAATAGTGTTTTTCATGTTATAGTAATGCATATGTATAACAACTAGTGTTTACATATTGGGTAGATATATATATACTTAGTATGTATTATAATGGGTAATAGAATGGGTAGAAGTTTAAGTATTTTACCCATTGACTTAATACATTGAATGTAGTTGGGTAAAACCTAAAGTCCATGACCCATACCCATGGAGCATAATCCATGATCCATTGCATGACATCATGTATAAGTCATAATGGGTATTATCCATGACCCATGGAGCTAACCCATAACCCATTGACTAGATGTATTGCATCTTGTAGATACATTGTATCTACTTGGATACCCATGACCCATGACCCATAACCTATGGGTAATGAGGAGCGTCTCACGGATCCCTCAAAATACACTAGACGGATCCCTCCAACAAGGGATCCGTGGAACAGTAGCATATTTTGTCTATAAATAGTGAGCCATTTCTTCATTGTAACTCACCCTTTTCACACATATTTTCTCCTAGTATTGTAAACTCTCTAACCTCAGATCCAAAGGATCTTTCTATGTAGTTTGTGTTTGTTTTTGTGTGATTCTCTAGGTTCCTCTTAAAGGCGAGATCACCACCTCTTGAAGTCGAGCAAGCTCAAGTCCATGGGTTGCCAAGCTTCGTCATCATCAAGACTACTGATGGTATTTTGTTGATAGTTCTTTTCTTTCTCATTAGAAGTGTTGTGTCGAAGACATAGGTGAAAGATGTCTAAAGGGTCAAGACGAAGACATTAGTGAAAGGTGTCGAAGATTCATATTGAAGGCATTAGTGAAAGGTGCCAAAGACCCGTGTCAAAGGCATTAGTGAAGGGTGCCTAGAAGTCGAGTCAAAGGCATTAGTGAAAGGTGCCTAAGGTGTACATTCGATATGGTGTGTCGATGTACAAGATAGATTTGTATTGGGTCAAAGGATATTGATATCCTTGTTGATGTTGTCATAAGGAGTGGATCTCCATTGGATAGGAATTGTGTAGTGTTGGGTAGTAGTTCCACCTTTGTAATGGAACTCGGTATCTAGCCTTGTACCGGATAAAGTGTAGGCGACGTTGTGATAGGTTTAGTTCTACCTCGTGGAAGAACCCGGTGTCTAGCCTTGTACCGGATAAAGAGTAGGAGACGTTGTGAAGGCTTCTCCGCCTCAAGGAGTTTGTGTTGTGTAGTGATTACGAACTCTCGAGTAGGTGACTCGGGGAGTGGAGCAGGGCAAGGGAGGTGTCCTTGTAGCCGAACCACTATAAATACTCGCGTTGTGGTTTTGTGCTTCTTAGTCTTTATCTTAGTTTTATTTATCTATATGCTTGTCTATCAACATCCAACACACACGTCCAAATAGATTGACATAAGTCGATCTAAATAGTTTAAAACCAAGTTTTAATCGGTAAAACTATTCAACCCCCCATTCTAGTTTTCCACAGCAAAGGCTGTGATCAATAGAGGAGAAGTATGCTAACCTGGTTACTCATCCTATCATGTTAAGTTCACGTTTAATTACTTCCAATTGCTTCAAGTGAGGTTTTAAGTCGCTAGGACAACATTTGGTCAGTTCGTCCTAACCTATCAGCAAAGGTTTCCACCGGAGATCAAGCTACTACCCTTGAAAGTCCAGTTGTTTTTAGTCCCCTAAGCCAAGTCATTAAGTTCCGCTACATGCAAGATTCATAACAATGAGTGTCCGGGCGCTAGCATCTTAAACACTCATCCCTAACTTCTTAAGTTCATCCAAACGGTAGGTGATCAGTTGTGTTAATACAAATAAGCCGTAAAAACGTTTATTTATATTTTACGATCTTGTAATGTTTTGTCGATAACAAACGTAAAATCATTTTAATGAAACAAATAAAATACGTAAATGGTTTGAGCCAATAGTTTACTAACACACTTACGTTTTCACATAAAACACTAAACAAGTAATAGTGCTTTCATGATTTAGTAATACATATGTATAACAACTAGTGTTTACATATTGGGTAAATATATACATACTTAGTGTGTATTATAATGGGTAATATAATGGGTAGAAGTTTAAGTATTTGACCCATTGACTAAATACATTAAATGTAGTTGGGTGAAACCCAAAAGTCCATGACCCATACCCATGGAGCATAATCCATAACCCATGACCCATTGCATGACATCATGCATAAGTCATGATGGGTATTATCCATGACCCATGGAGCTAACCCATAACCCATGGACTAGATGCATTGCATCTACTAGATACATTGTATCTACTTGGATGGTCTAAAGTCTAGGACCCATGACCCATAACCCATGACCCATGACCCAAAACTCATGGGCAAAGAGGAGCGTCCCACGGTTCCCCCAGTCTACACTGGACGGATCCCTCAAGTAAGGGATCCGTGGAACAATTGTGGAGTCCCAAACCTTGGATCTAGAACACTTAGCTTGCAAACGTGTTGATTGCCTTGGATGGTTTCAAAACAACAATGAGAAACTTTATTGTAGATGCACACAAGTATGCGGAATCTACTTGAATGCACTTAGAAGATTAATGCAAAACAATGTAACACCAACAGCTTCAATATTATTAAACAATAATACGAGTGCTCTCCTAGTACTAGGGTTTACAAGCTTAAAGCTCTACTTTAGACGGCTAGAATATATGATGTGTTTAACCTAGCTAGGATCTCCTTTTATACACTAAGGAGATCCCTTACAGAGATAACTATGGACTAAGTATATCATATCTTCTATTGGAATAGAAGATATGCTGTTACAATTCTTACATGACATTCCTTACTTACATCAGTACAAACTTAAAGCTATCAGTACTAATATTTGAACTATCAGTACTAACTAGTTAATACTTATCATAAGACACTATCAGTACTAACTCTACTGAAATAAGTATTAACTCCAATAAGCATATTTCCTAACAATCCTCCCCTAAACTTGTGATTGGGTTTTAGAATCACAAGTTTTCTTCAGTATTTGAGGATTCTTCCAAACATCACTTTCTGCTAGGTCTTCCTGCTTGGTCATAGATCTTCAACAGCAACTCCTTAGCGATTTCAACTGCATTACCCATTTTCAGTCCTGCTGTAAGCATTTCTAGAAGTGTTCCTAAGGCAAGTGGGTAAGTTCTTTCAACCAACATGTATATATTTGTCCCATTGCGTGTAGTGACCAAGTGTAGTCCACACGAATCAAGCAATGTCCAAGACAGTTCTTTTTCTCCAGGTTAATACTTCCATTGTTCTCCAGCTGGATCAGGTTCAAATATATTCTGCAACTCAAAAAGTAGTTCCAGATCCTTGTCATTATCTGGATCTCTATTCTTGAACCTGTTCTTGACCAATTCCCATAGCTTGAGCAAATCATCCCTGTCTATAGATGCAAACAAATCCACCAAATATAAATAAGCACTTGTCCTTCCTCCGGCTCTGTAAATCTGCCAATGTCTCTTTCCATCTTCAGTGTAGATATCCCAGCCAAGAATTGGATACCTAGTATTGATGGGCTCTAAATATAATGCATCTTCTGGGGATTCAATCAACATCATCTGATTCAGTTCCTCTTCAGTGAGTCCACCTTCTTCTTCAGATGTTTTTAGTCTTTTAGGTGCAGTTGAGGAACCTCCTTCTTCAGATGGTCTTTTGAAACTTGCAATGGGATCAATGGTTTGTGATCTTTTAGTAAAATCATCATCTGACATAGGTGTAAATGCCAGACATCTTCTTTGAGTTAAATCAACTAGTCTTTGAAGAGTCTCCCAAGGTAGTTGATTTAGCTGCTTCAAGGTTCTCCTGTCTTCACCTTGATATTTAATGTACTTGCATAGATACATCTTTTGCTGACTTTTGTTAGGAGGTTTTGAGGCCTTTTCAACATCCCTTTGCTGTCTGAATTGGCTCTGTCTTCTAGCCAATATTTCACTAAACATCTGAGCTGCTTCATTAATACTTTTTCCCTGATCTTGTTGCAGCTTCTGTTGTACCTCCTGAGTAGCTTCAACTTTGGCTCTCATTTCATCCCATGTTTGCCAATCTTCTTCAATTTTAGCCATCTTCTTATTCTCTTTCTCCACAGCCTCCCTTTGCAATTCTTGCTCATCCCATTCAGCTGCAATCTTTCTTGCTGCTTCTTTATTCAATCTCTCAATCTCCTTCTTTTTCTTAGGTACTTCCACTAGAATGCCTTTGCCCTTGTCTTTGGGATCTATCTTTGGAATTGAGTGAGTTGGGGATGGTGGAGCACTTCCTTCTCTAATACTGACTCCTTTTTCTTTGGGTTTGGTTGCTGCTGATTTGGTTTTCTTTCTCAGATACAAGACATGTGGCTTCTTGTAGGTTGGAGAGATAGAGATTGATTTCTTCAAACTCTGAAGTCCCGGAACTGCATGTGTCTCTCTATTCTCTTCATCACTTTCTTCAAGAGGAGTTGTAATGATGATGGTGGCCTCTGCTTGTTGTATTTCAGCAGCTACTTGAAGAATTGGAGATAGTACGGATTGTAGAGCACCGGGAGTACTAACTCTAGTGCTATCAGTACTAACTACAACACTATAAGTACTAACTGGGATAGTATTGATAGTGCATGTAGGAGTACTAAGCACTTCATCTGCATGTGTGGAGTGGTGAACATCTTCTTCCTCATCAAGGAAACGGCTTTGAAAATCATGAACACCTTGACCACCTTGCCATTGACCAAATTCCCTTCTATTCTGAATGTCAAAACTCCTCCCCTGTTTGGAAGAATTCTCTGTTGAAGTGCTAGAAATTGTGAACTTGGCCTTCCTTTTGATTGAAGTGGTGGTTGGAGATGCTGTTGCAGGTGGCTTGGAGAGAAGCTGAACCTGATGTGCTAATCTTTTCATCTTTAAAAGCATCCTGGTATGAACCTTTGCAGCAGCTTTCTTGTGTTCATCCAGTGCAATCTCCAGTGTATTAACCTTTCAGCATAAGAATCTGTACAAATCCGTCATTTCATGTAGTGTCAAACTGCCCTCACCACTTCCATCTGTGTTACCTGCTGAGAGAGGTGGATCACTAGGCATTTCAGATGCACTTCCAGGCCTAGCCTGAGCAGATACACCCCCCCCCCCTTTTAGCCTTTGCCTGGGTCCACCCTGTGATTGCTCACTAGGTGTTGGCATGGATTGGGTCTTATTTATGTTACCACTTTCCTCACCAGCTTCTAAGCCTGGTTGAGTAGTGGTATCCCTCACCATTCTATCCCCTCCATCGCCTGGGATAGGCTCATCTGGTACAATGGTAGGAGGAGAATGGGGTTGAGCTGTCCCACTCTCCTGTCTGGAGTGCCTACTGGTTGATGAAGTTTGTTGATGAGGTGAGTGTTCAGAACCTGTGGGTGGGTTTTCACCCTCTGCAATGAGCCTAGTTGGAAATAATGGTACTACAACCCCACTGTATCCTACCACAGCCCTTAACATATTGGAAAATACTTTGGCTGTGAGGACTTTTGATGGATAAATATTTTTGTGAGGTTGCAAGTTTTGTCTCTGATGATCCAAAAACATTTGTATAAACCTCGGATACATCAGAAACTTGGTTTTGCTAACTTCATTTTTAAACATACCCTTAAATATTTAATTTGAAAAATTGAACACCCTTCCTGTTGCAAGGCAAATCAAGGCTGTGGCTATGCTTGTGGGAAAAGCATCCCAGCCAGTCCTTTTGTGACTCAAGCAGTGTAAGAGGGTATGAATTAGAAACCTCCATTGTGGGGAAAACTGACTTTTGTGAAAGTTTATAGTATTGTCATGTCTATACCCCATCAGTGTGAGTTGTTCAATGATTTCAGTGACTGGCAAAGTGGTAATACCTTCAGCATCTCTAAGATGAAGATGTTCTCTTAGAGATGCCTCAGTAATAACAATTTGAGTGCCATCCACTGTACCAATTAACTGTTGTACCCCTTCGTCAGTTGTTGAGGCAATAGCAGTTTGCCAAAACTTCCTGACAGGGGTACATAAGATTGTAGGATTTAAAAGTAAAGCAAACTTGATGCTGCTTCGGTTTAGAAAGGCTACAATCTCTGCAAATTCATCATGACCATCCGGCAATTCCAAGCATGCCACCATGTTGTGTTTGTCGACAAAATCAAGAGGAGCCATGGATGAATATAGTTAGGGTTAGAAAAGTGGGATTAAGTCGCAAAAGCCTGTATTGTTCTGTGGTGAAAACAATTAGAAAGTTATGCAATTTATAGAGATTTGGAGAATATTGGTTGAACCGCCTTACAAACATTTATGGTAATAAGTGAAGAGAAACCAATTAGGAAACCCTTTTATAAGGAAACAAACGGTTAACAACTCTACTTGCAAAAGTAATTATTGCATAACAGACTTTTGGTATAAGCTCTGTTGTAAAAATCGGCCCAGGCGGCCGATTAATCCCCGCATAATCGCTGATCGCTCAGTAAGCGTCTTGATTAATCATAATCGGCCTATTTAATCGGTTTAGTCAAAGATCGCTTAAAAATAGGTCAACAAATCGATTAATCGGACAAAATCGAACAAAATCGGTCTAATCGGACAAAATATCTTAAAACTCAGTCAACAAAATCGCTTAAAATCAGACAAAACTGCTTAAAAGTTGGTCAACCAACCGATTAATCGAACAAAATTGGTCAACGCTCGCTTAAAAATGATCAACAAACCGAGTAATATCTATGTTTGACTTTAAATTTTGAATAATTATGTATTATGTTTATATTTGAACACTTGAAATATTTGAACTTTGATGCACTAGGCTTATCTCATACATATAATATAATACAATATCTAAAATTACAATTTTGTGCATAAAAATTCTAATCCGATTAATCCCCGACTAATCCCCGCCTAACCGATTAATCGCTAGGCCCTACCCGACCGCCTCACTAGCGCCTAGCAATTTTTACAACCTTGGGTATAAGTACTAACGGCTAGTTCATCAGTACTAACTATGCTTATCAGTACTAACTTATAACCGCCAGTATTAACTTTTACCCATCAGTATTATCTTAGTTTTTTGAAATTTTAATATTGAAACCCCAATTTTGAAGGGATTAAGTGTGGTGACAGACACTTAATCAAGGTCGGCCTCACATGGCCTCTGGTTTGGTAAAAACCAATGGTTTCAGTGCATAGCACTGCCTGTGATGGATAGTCCCGTTAAGAGGTCCTTCCTGACAGGGTTTCCAGCTCATGACAGGTGTTGCCTCCAACACAAGTGTTGGATTCACAGTTGCTCGCTGTTCTCTAAGCCAGATGCCCTTAGGCTAGTCACACTATCTGTAAACAGATAGAATGGCAAAGAGTGGGTTAGTGCAGAATGATCTGACCAACTAAAACCATCAATTCATGTTCATAATAAGCACAGGATGCCACAAAATGCTTTGGCATCACACATTCCATTGTTACAACAAGTTCCAGCATGTGGTGGCTTCAAAAAGAGCATAAGTAAGAGAACCACATGTGCTGTAACACCTAGTCACCAAACCATATCCATACTGCTTGTGTTATACCTGAAAATTTTGTACAAAACCAAGAAAACACAATCCAAGACATTTTCTTGCCAATCCGTATTAACTTAACACAATCAGTATTAACCTGATAACAATCAGTACTAAGTACCAGTTTACAAAACTTTACAAAATAGAGAGAGATAAGACATATTATGGATGAAGCATCCCAATACTTGTAACCAAGTACTGAAACCTTCCCAAATCAAAAGCTTTAGTTAAAAGATCTGCAACATTAAACTCAGTATCAATCCTTTCAACCTGAATGAGTTTCTTTTCATTACAGTCTCTTATAAAATGGTGTCTTATCTCTATATGCTTAGTTTTAGAATGAAAAACTGGGTTTTTAATAATGCATATAGTATTGTTGTTATCAATATAAATGACAGTGCCCATGAAATTATACCCATAATCAAGCATCTGATTTTGAATCCAGAGGACTTGACCACAACAACTTGCAGCAGCTACATACTCAGCCTCAGTTGTAGAGTTTGCCGCAATGCTCTGCTTCATGCACTGCCATGAAATCAACCTATCACCAAGAAACTGACATCCTCCTATGGTTGATTTCCTATCAAGACTTGCCCCAGCTTAATCACTGTCAGAGTAAGCTACCAGATCAAAGGGAGAGTCCTTAGGATACCAAAGGCCTAGGTGAGCATGGCCTTTCAGATATCTAAAGATTCTTTTAACTGCATGCAAGTGAGAAAGCTTTGGGGAGACTTGGAACCTTGCACATGCACATACAACAAACATAATGTCTGGTCTGGAGGAAGTCAAATACATCAATGATCCAATCATGGATCTATAGAGATGCTTATCAACATCTTCACCATCAGCATCTGGAAGTAGTGGCTTATTGTGCTCCATAGGAGTGCTTGAAATCTTTGTATTTTCATAGCCAAACTTCAACAAAATCTCCTTGACATACTTATCCTGACTAATAAATATGCCATCTTTCTTCTGCTTGACCTGTAGCTCAAGAAAGAAGGTGAGTTCTCCCATAGAACTCATCTGAAACCTGTCATGCATCAACTTCTCAAACTCTCTGCATAGATCCTGCTTGGTTGAACCAAAAATAATGTCATCCACATATATCTGTACCAACAGGATATCAGCCTTCACATTCTTGATGAATAGAGTCTGATCAATCTTCCCTCTTCTGAAGCCATTGCCCCAAAGATACTTGGCCAAAGTTTCATACCAAGCTCTTGGGGCCTGATGCAGACCATAGAGTGCCTTCTGAACTTTGTACACTTTGTCTGGAAAAGTTGGATCTTCAAACCCAGGAGGTTGATAGACATACACCTCCTCCTCAATCTTCCCATAAAGGAAAGCACTCTTCACATCCATCTGGTATACTGTGAAGTCTTTATATGATGCATAGGCCAGGAAAAGTCTGATAGCCTCAATCCTTGCCACTGGAGCAAAGACCTCTTCATTATCAATCCCTTCCTGCTGTATGTACCCCTGAGCTACCAGTCTAGCCTTGTTCCTTATTACTACACCCCTTTCATCATTCTTGTTTCTAGAAACCCATTTAGTGCCAATAGCTCTTTTGCCATTAGGAAGATCCACCAGAACCCATACATCTTGAAGTTTAAACTGGAGAAGTTCTTCCTGCATAGCTTCTACCCAGGACTCATCTTCAAGAGCTTTATAGACCTTCTTTGGTTCTGTCTGGGAAACAAAACAGGAAAAGAGACATGTTTGTGAGGCACCATGATTTCTTTCTTCAAAGATGGTACTGAAGAATCCAGTCTCACTATGCTGAACTTTAGATCTTGTAGTTATTTCAGCATTGACATCCCCAATGACATTCTCCAACAGATGATCTTGATTGATTAGTCTGTGTGGTGTATCTAGAACAACATAAGATGAAGCTATATTTGTCATATCAATCTCATCAGCCTCACCAAAAGGATCAGGAACCTCTGTATTAACTGATGGAATAGTCTGAGGACCATCAATACTAAAAGTTGGCTCATCAGTACTAACTATAGTTGTACTGAATACTTGAGGTTCGACCACTGGTTCATTAATATTGGTTGCATCTTCTTCAGCATTAGATTCATGGGTCTTTGGAGGCTGATCATCAGCTTTGTTTGCCTCCCCTAAAAAAGTGCTTCCACCTGAGTTGTCATTCCAAATGGGCAATAGAATGCAATCATCATCCTCATCAGAATCTGCATTTGGACCTTGCTTTTCTCCTACAATCATGTTAGAATCCACAGAAACAGGCACATAGTTCATAGATTCTGTTAGAATATCAATATCAAAAAGCCATGTCGGTCCTTGTCCCTCTACACTAGGTTTGTCCTCAAGAAACTCTATGTGCAGATTCTCCTCTATCTTTCTGGTTCTAGAATTATAAACCCTAAAGGCTTTACTATTTAATGAGTAGCCAAACAGATATCCACTATCAGATTTTCCATCAAACTTACCTAAATGGTCAATGGTATTGAGAATAGAGACATGACACCCAAAAGGTTTAAGAAAGTCTAGTGTGGGCTTTCTACTTAAAAACAGCTCATAGGGAGTCTTGCCATGAGGCTTTACAATCAGTACCCTGTTCTGAACATAAAAAGCAGTATTAACTGCCTCAGCCCAAAATGTTGTGGATAACTTGGAATCTGCTAACATGGTCCTAGCAGCCTCAATCAAAGTCCTATTTCTTTTTTCAGCAACCCCATTTTGCTGAGGAGTTCTAGCTACACTGTATTCTCTCTTAATACTCTTAAGTTGACAGAAATCATTCATCACTTGGTTCTTAAACTCTGTCCCATTATCACACCTAATGATTTTAACTTTCTTATCAGCTAGGTTTTCTACTGCAGCTATGTAAGACTTAAGGATCTCACTGGTCTCATCCTTAGTATTCAAAAAGAAAACCCAAGTAAATCTGCTAAAATCATCAGTCACAACCAAAAAATACTTCTTAAAATTCAGGCTGCTAACATTAGTGGGGCCAAATAAGTCCATGTGCAGCATATGGAGTGGTTGGGTGATAGAGTTAAAAACCTTGGGCTTACAAGAGGCTCTATGCTGCTTCCCTTTGAGGCAAGCACTACATGTCTGTTTGTTTTCAAATCTTTTTTATGGTAAACCTCTTACAAGGTTGTTTTTAGCTAAAAGATTTATTACCTTAAAGTTCACATGACCTAGCCTTTTATGCCATAACATAGATTCATCCAAAGAAGTTGTAGCAACTAACCATGTAAGATTGTCTTTGGGCACAATGTTCTTCATATTGACACTGTAAAGATTGCTCTTCCTAGGAAACTTAAGTAGAACCTGATCTTCACTAGGCAACTTAAAGTTAGGAGATAACACCAAGCAATCAGTATATGTGAATAGAACAAAATTCCTCTTGTCACACATTTGTGACACACTGAACAGGTTGTATTTGAGTTCTTTCACATAGTACACATCTTCAAAGTCCAGATTACCAGTCTTGATTGTGCATTTACCAGTAATTCTTCCACCAATTCCTCCTCCAAAAGAAACATATCTCCATTCAAATCAGTGAAGTCTGAAAGATAGGATAGGTTTCCAGTCATGTGCCTGGAACACCCACTGTCTGAATAGCCAAGATCATCGTTATTGTTGGAATGTTCCTGCACATAAAATAAAGGAAATTAGTTCCTTTTGGGGACCCAAGCCATCACTGACTTGGATCTTCCTCGTGCATCAATATAATCATATTTCTTGAGAGTAACTGATGCACTTTTGGGTTGAGTGGTCTTTCTCACCCAACAAGCTGAGGGCTTAACAGCATTGCCCTTGTATCCCTTTGCAGCATTCACTTTAGAGCCAGCTGATTTCATTTTAGGCTTAAAAGTATTAACTTTTGGCCTATCAGTATTAACTTTTGGCTCATAAGTATTAACCTTTTTCTTGTAAAACTTGATTTTTTCATCATAAGAGTTAAAGGTTTGTGCTGATTTAAAGGACCTTGGTGAAGTAGAAGATGATTTTGAAAGGTTTCTTTTAGGTCTTTCACCAAATACTCTGGGTTGTGGTCTAGCAGTATTAACTGGCCTTGAAATATTCAAAGGTTTTATGCCAGTTTGAGAAGAACTGCTCTGGGGGTCATGATGAGTTGGGGTCTCATAGGATGTCTGCAATGAGCCTGCAGATGAGAGAAATTACCACACACAAAGCAAGATTTATTATACATGACAAATTCATCACCTAGTTGTTCAGATTTTAACTGGTTCCAGTTTCTCTTATTACCTCTAAGACTAGATGATCTGTTTCTATACATCTCAGCATATTTTACTGGCTTTCTAACAGCTTTGTCAAATGAGCTTACTGGTTTAGTGGCTTGTTCTTGCTTTGGTTTACTGGACTCTACACTAGCCTTTTTATTTTCAGATTCAGACACCTCAGGTAAGGAGGTGTCACTTGCATTTTCAAACACATCATTAGTCTTTTTAGGGAAAGAACTTTTAATTGTAGGGCCTCTGAAAAATGTGGGTTCCTGAAACTCTTTTAGGCCAGTGTGGGCAAGGTCTATACCAGGAGGTGATGGGATACCTCTGAATGGTGGTGGGGTGGTTTTATATCCCATACCGGATTTGACTTTGCCAATTAATGCTTTTTCCAGGTACTTATCAACTCTCTCAGAGTTATAATGTTTTGCGTCTTGAAGAGACTCAATACTTAGTTCTATGTTATCTTTAGCTTGCATGACTTTTTCATGTTCTTCTTTTAATACATTTATGGTAATGTCTTTAAAAGAGATTTCCCTATTAAGCACAGCTGTTGTTTTAGTAAACATTGATTCATTTTCTTTATAGTGCACAATTTGTTTTTCTAAAACTGCTAAGCCTCTTTTATGATTTGCTAAGTTATATTCAGTTTTAGAAAGTTCTTCAGACACATTATCAAACCTAGTTTTTATCTCTAGATATTTGTCTAATGGAATGCATGTATATGAACAATTAAGTACCTCCGATACCAAAGCCATGCTGATTGGGGTCTCTTCTTCATCTGCCATGAAGCTCCAATCATATCCAGCACCATCAACAGCCACCATTGCTTTTGAAGAGGAGTTTTCAGCATCATTGTGTCTCCCCTTGCTCCTAGGGCTTCTGCATTCCCTGGAAAAATGCCCAAGCTTGCCACAATTGTAGCATTCAACCTTTCCTTTGTCAAACCCATCAACATCTCCATCATTGATCTTAATCTGCCTTCCAGTTTTCTTCATGAACCTTTTTGCCCTCATACTGATCAGGGCAATGTTCCATTTGATGTCCATCTCTTCCATGTCATCTTCATGGATTTGTCTCAGATCATCATGAGTGATCTGAGATCCTTGACTTTGTTCAGCTATGAAAGCATAAATATTGCCTTCATTGATGCATGCTGCAGTGGGTACAGATCCATAAGTATTAACATTAGTACTAGGATTACTAACTTCAAAACTGTCCACTTCATTGCTAGTGACAGGGTGAGCCACAAATGCTATGTTTTGTGACCCAAAACTGGAAGATGCAGCTGCTTTTCTCTTCATGTCTTGTTCAATCACTTTAAAGCTATTGAACAAATTGTCCAACTTCATGGTTTAAAAATCTGGCTTGTTAGTCTAGAAAATGACATGAGTGTCCCATTTTGGTGATGGAAGACTCCTAACAAACCTGAGGTTGACATCTTCTATGGAAAACTCCACGTCCAATACAGCCAGTTGACTAACCAGTTTTTGAAGCCTATTATAAACTGAGTCAATAGACTCAGTTGCACCAGCAGTGAAGTTTTCAACTTCTTGCTTCAAAAGAGTCTTTTGAGTTTTCTTGGTGACAGAATCTCCACCAAATCTGGTTTCAATAGCTTTTAACAAACTCTGAGCATCTTTGTGTTTGTTAAAGCTGAGTTGATGATCATCAGGAATTGCCATAAGTAACAGACTTCTGGCCTTGAGATCATTGCCTCTTAGAGCCATTTGTTCATTAGTGATAGGATCACCTTTTACTGTAGTAACAGTCTTACTAGCAACTTCTTCAGTGACCGTGCGTTTGTAAGAGTCTCCATAGAGCACAATGTTCCACAACTTGAAATCAAGTACCAAGAAGTACTGCTCTGTGCGCATTCTCCAGAGTTCATATTCATATGGTTGCAACTTAGGAACTCTGTTAACAACATTTGATTGCATTGATTCGAAATCCATTTCTTCAGATTTGTCAACATAGGATCTTCTAAAAACAAAGCTTCAGGGCACAAGCTCTGATACCACTTGTGGAGTCCCAAACCTTGGATCTAGAACACTTAGATTTCAAACGTGTTGATTGCCTTGGATGGTTCCAAAACAACAATGAGAAACTTTATTGTAGATGCACACAAGTATGCGGAATCTACTTAAATGCACTTAGAAGATTAATGCAAAACAATGTAACACCAACAGCTTCAATATTATTAAACAATAATACGAGTACTCTCCTAGTACTAGGGTTTACAACCTTGAATCACTACTTTAGACGGCTAGAATATATGATGTGTTTAACCTAGCTAGGATCTCCTTTTATACACTAAGGAGATCCCTTACAGAGATAACTATGGACTAAGTATATCATATCTTCTATTGGAATAGAAGATATGCTGTTACATTTCTTACACGACATTCCTTACTTACATCAGTACAAACTTAAATCTATCAGTACTAATATTTGAACTATCAGTTACTAACTAGTTAATACTTATCATAAGACACTATCAGTACTAACTCTACTGAAATAAGTATTAACTCCAATAAGCATATTTCCTAACAACAATAACTTATTTTCCTCTATAAATAGTGAGCCATTAGGCTGCAACTTCCACACATACTTTCTCCTAGTATTGTAAACCTTCTAATCTCAGATCCAAAGGATCTCTCTATGTAGTTTGTGTTTGTTTTTGTGTAATTCTCTAGGTTCCTCTTAAAGGCGAGATCACCACCTTTTGAAGTCGAGAAAGCTCAAGTCCATGAGTTGCCATGCTTCGTCATCATCAAGACTACTGAGGTTCTCTTATTGATAGTTCTTTCTTCCTCATTAGAAGTGTTGTGTCAAAGACATTAGCGAAGGATGCTAAAAGGGTCAAGATGAAGGCGTTAGTGAAATGTGCTTAACATCCGTGTCAAAGGCATTAGTGAAGGATGCCAAAGGAGTCAAGACGAAGGCATTAGTGAAAGGTGTCGAACGTCCGTGTCATAAGTATTAGTGAAGGATGCCAAAAGGGTCAAGTCTAAGGCATTAGTGAAAGATGCCAAGGGTGTACAAATGGAGCTTTCAGAAATGTTCCCATTGTACAAGAAATGGGAACTCGTGGTAAGGGAGAACGTGCTTTGCTTGGGAAGGAACAAAGATCATCCCAATGCTTGCTTGAGCCTCATGATTTATTGCCTTATGACCGGCACTCACTTCAACCTCACCTATTACATGGTAAAAAGAATGGCGAGTGTGAAAAGCATGGACAAGATGGTACTCCCTTATGCAATGCTCCTGACCCGTCTAGAAAACTTCATCTTTGCTATAGATCCTTCTCCTTATTTCTTTGACCACAGTTTTTGCAACAAGGTCATGGTGCCTCTATCCGATGGAAAGACTACAAGGATCATGGTGGATGGCAAGAGACCTCACTCACCTACGGATTCATCGGATGAAAGAGAAAGACAAAGAGAAGGAGAAGGAAGTAGCAACCCCCTTGGCAACACCGATCTCGACCCTTTAGCATACATCAACAATTTCCGGATATTCCAAGCCCTTCAAAAGAGTGGCAACAAACTAAGGGCATATTCAAGTGTTTTGCTAACTTCTTGATGAAGAAGAAGAAGTAGAGATGGTGGGATGAAGAGTGAAGGGGATAGAGATGGAGATGAAGATGGAGGTGAAATGGAAGGATGTGTGGATGGAAGGTAAGGTCATAGGACCTTAATTTGTGAAACAATGGTCTGTAAACATCTAAACAATATTTATGTAGATTAGGATGTAGCTTGTAGGAATTGCCATGATTTGGACTTAGACACTTTAACTTAAGAGCTAGGAAAATGAGATTTTATGACAACTTGATCTCATTCAAGTAGTCGATGTAACTCATTTTTTATTACATTTTAGTCATCCCCACTTGCTATGCGTTATATTTGTTGTTTGCATGTGTTTGCTGAATGTAGAAATGATTAGGATAAGCATTTGCTAAGAATGCAAAAACTTCACAATTGCTGAGAAGCTACTGGTCAGCAGTACCGGATCCCTGGGCTATAACCAGCCGGATCCCTCAGATGAGGGAACCGTGGGATCCGGGTAAACATATATCAGATACAGACTCTTTTACATCAAACCATTCCCCTAGAGCACATGATACTAGCTAAACATAATTATTTAAGACTACTTAAGTCTTCCTCAAGCTCAATAGGTCCCACACTCACCCATAGCTAACTTATGATCTAATTCAAAGTGCTTTTGATTTATCAATTCACCAAAACTCACCATAGTTTCGCTCCAATGCTCACACATTGTTCCTCACATCTCAAAACACTTAGCTTGATATTTCAATCAATTTTAGCAAATTGATTTTAGTCATCCTTACCTTAAAATAGGCTTAGAACTAGTTTTTCATTTCTTCTTATTTTTTAGAAATTTTTCAAATTTCTCCTAAGTCATCATCTAATCTCTAGGATCAATTGCCATCATTTGTCATTCTCAAATCAATGAGTATCATCCTTAAACACTTAGTTACACTCTCAAAAAGTCCATTTTCCTACACAATACCATCATTAAGTTTCCTCACTCCTCATGGTTGGACATTTAAGTCACCTATAACTTAAGACATCTAAAGGAAGTCAAACCCTGAAGATTTATAGGTACTAGACCTTACAAGAGCATAAGCACTTCACCATTTTTCTGTCTTACAGACGGATCCCTGATTTATAACCAGACGGATCCCTAGTGAGAGGGATCCGTGGGATCCGTGTCTACAGAAAGCTTCTAATCAGCTTTTCTTTTAAAATTCAAACCCTATTTGGTAATCTAAACACTTTTTGCTTACCATTTAATGATTCCCTAGAGTTGAACAACACCATAGTTGACCTTGGTGCATGCCAAACTTTCTTAGTGGTCATGAATTTAATTCATTAACTCAAATTCATCCTTTATAAACCAAACACTCGTGAGAGATTAAGTCACCATTCTTACCACAATCCTAAAATTCAATAGTTAAAGACTTCTATTACATCCTCACCTTCACTATGAATAAAGCGTCTAGCAAGAACTCTTCAACCAAAGGTTCATCCAAAGGGAATACTCATATGGTCCATGAGATATCATCCACCGAGTCATCACCCATAAGAAGTCCAAATACTAGAATCCTACCTCAACAATCTCAATCAACAATAGCCAAAAGAACCGCGGGAATTAGTATTAGACCTTTCGAGTTAGAAAATGCTTCATCAAGCTCTAAACCAAACGCACCTAGTTCTAGTAAAACACCTAAGCCTTCATTTCTAGAACCTATACTACATTCCTTTACCGAACCTCTTTCCCATCCAAGTCTCTACTCATTAGAGCACTCACCACCAAGGAATTCCCACTCACCAACCTTCTCGTTAAATAGGTAACCACCTACATCACCAAATAGTCCACCTTTGGAGACAAGGAATCACCAAAGATCTAACCATATAGAGGACTTTCCATTACCATCACCAGCTCATGCATCATCACTCTTAGTAGAACCTCATCCTACATTGCTCAATGCACCTCCACCATCATCTGTGGAGCTTCCTCAAAATAACCAATCTCCTCCGGTTCCTAGTCATGACAATAATTGCTCTAATTGTCAAATCACCCAAGGACTTGTTCAAAAAGTACGAAATGAGTAAAATTTCATGCAACAAGTCTACTCATCCTTAGATTCAAGCACATTGATGCCTTTTAAGTTTTTCGTCACTTCTTAGATAGTTTAGGAATCATATTTCATGTTCAAATAATTCTATTAGTTTTTAAGATATGTAGATCATTTCTCGTATGTTTTATTGAATGAAATTACATGTTATATGCCATATTGCCTTGAAAATATGTTTGATGCCTTAATACATATCTCATTTTGATATTGACATCATTTGTTCACATCACCATTGATGTCTTTAACTTTCAGACAGACGGATCCCCCTGTTTTGCCTAGACGGATCCCTCCAAAGAGGGAACTGTGGGATCCGTGCAACAGAAGACTTGTTTACTACTAACTTGAGTCTTATTTGCAGGAAATTATGCATTATATACTTGTTTTCGAACTTTTGTTTTGTAGATTTTCAATTTACACATGAAGACTTTGACACCCTAAGCTAGGGGGAGTTTCGTGTCAAAGCGATACATTGCAAAATAATTTGCAATATCATAGGATTACATTACATGACGTCCTCCTTGCAAAGGTGCAATCATCAAGGGGGAGCATATTCGTCACAAAGACGAAACCATTTGCAAACATAGTTGCAATGCACTAGTTTAGTATTTCTACTTACTTGACGCCCTCACAAAGGGATGGACTCGTCAAGGGGGAGCTAAGTCGAGAATACTTCTCCTCACTTACTCTCTATTTTTCATATTTTCTTTCACATGTTTTTCTTAAAACAAGGTGTTAGTTTCTTTTCGACACTCTTTTTGTTTCGACAAAAAGGGGGAGAAGAGAGTAAAAACTCAAATTCAAACTTTTACGAATTTTAGTTTTTCTTTAAAATAATCTTATGTTTTCTCATCAACAAAAAGGGGGAGATTGTTAATACAAATAAGCCATAAAAACGTTTATTTGTAGTTTACGATCTTCTAATGTTTTGTCGATAACAAACGTAAAATCATTTTAATAAAACAAATAAAATACGTAAATGGTTTGAGCCAATAGTTTACTAACACACTTTCGTTTTCACATAAAACACTAAACAAGTAATAGTGCTTTCATGATTTAGTAATACATATGTACAACAACTAGTGTTTACATATTGGGTAAATATGTACATACTTAGTGTGTATTATAATGGGTAATAGAATAGGTAGAAGTTTTAAGTATTTGACCCATTGACTAAATACATTAAATGTAGTTGGGTAAAACCCAAAAGTCCATGACCCATACCCATGGAGCATAATCCATAACCCGTGACCCATTGCATGACATCATGCATAACTCATGATGGGTATTATCCATGACCCATGGAACTAACCCATAACCTATGGACTTAATGCATTGCATCTACTAGATACATTATATCTACTTGGATACCCATGGTCCAAAGTCTAGGACCCATGACCCATAACCCATGACCCAAAACCTAGGGCTAAAGAGGAGCGTCCTACGGTTCCCCCAGTCTACACTGGACGGATCCCTCAAGTAAGGGATCCGTGGGATCCGTGGAACAGTAGCTTATTTTCCTCTATAAATAGTGAGCCATTTCTTCATTTTAGGCTGAAACTTCTACACATACTTTCTCCTAGTATTGTAAACCTTCTAACCTCAGATCCAAAGGATCTCTCTATGTATTTTGTGTTTGTTTTTGTGTGATTCTCTAGGTTCCTCTTAAAGGGGAGATCACCACCTCTTGAAGTCGAGCAAGCTCAAGTCCATGAGTTGCCATGCTTCGTCATCATCAAGACTACTGAGGTTCTCTTGTTGATAGTTCTTTCTTCATCATTAGAAGTGTTGTGTCAAAGGCATTAGTGAAGGATGCTAAAAGGGTGAAGACGAAGGCATTAGTGAAAGGTGATTAACGTCCATGTCAAAGGCATTAGTGAAGGTTGCCAAAGGAGTCAAGACGAAGGCATTAGTGAAAGGTGCCGAACGTCCGTGTCATAGGCATTAGTGAAGGATGCCACAAGGGTCAAGTTTAAGGCATTAGTGAAAGATGCCAAGGGTGTACAATCGATATGGTGTATCGATATACAAATAGAGATAGGTTGTATCCAAGGATATTGATATCCTTGATGATGTTGTAATAAGGAGTGGTTCGCCTTTGGAATAGGTGTTGTGTAGTGTTGGGTAGTATTTCCTCCTTTGTAATGGAACTCGGTATCTAGCCTTGTACCGATTAAAGTGTAGGCGACGTTGTGATAGGTGTGGTTCTACCTTGTGGAAGAACCCTATGTCTAGCCTTGTACTAGAAAAAAGAGTAGACGACGTTGTGAAGGCTTCTCCGCCATAAGGAGTTGTGTTGTGTAGTGCCAATGAAATCTCGAGTAGGTGACTCGGAAAGTAGAGTAGGGCAAGGAAGGTGTCCTTGTAGCCAAACCACTATAAACACTCGTGTCGTGGTTTTGTGTTTCTTACTCTTTACCTTTCCATTACATATTTACATATCTATCTATCAATGTCCAACATACACATCTAAATAGATTGACATAAGTCGATCTAAATATATGAAAACAAAGTTTTAATCGGTAAAACTATTCACCCCACCTCTTTTCTAGTTTTCCACAAGTTGGTCAAATCACACAAGCGAAGAAGGGTCGTCAGTTGGTCAATTCTTACCCTTCCCACTCAGTCTACCTACTTAGGGTCAGTTGGTCATATCTCCTAAGCAACTAGACACTACCGCCATTCAAAACTACCGAAACAAGGGTAGCTACCAACAAACTATGCATGCATACACTAGAAACAATTATACAGAAGCAATGTAAACATAAACAAAACAATTAAGGAATCATAACTAGGCTAGCACCAGAGGTGCTTAGCCGCTCATATTAACTGAAACAATCGATTAAATGTTTGACATGGTCAAATACATGAATTGAAAGTAAAAGAAATGATAAATTGTTAATGCTTATCGTTAGGGAGTGATTACTCCCTTGGAGATGGCTCCGTATGCTCCTCGAGATCTGCCTTCGGCCTCCTACCCACGTTCTCTGCTTTTGTGTGTGGAGTGAATGATGAGAAATGCAGAATTTTGGGCGGTATTTATAGGCCAGATCTGGTTACGACGTAACTTAATATGAGAGTTACACCGTATCATCAATATCTTCGTATTTTGCTCTGGAAAAGCTAGTTACGGCGTAACATCTGGAATGAGTTACGTCATATCTTCAATAAATCATGGTTACGCCGTATTTGTGGAAAGAGTTACGGCGTAGCTTGCAGCGGCGTGGAACATCATTTGACCTAATTAGTTACAACGTAATCCTAAGATGGAGTTACGCCGTAATCTTCAGTTTAGTTGGTCTTCTAAGCTACAATTTTGTTACGGCGTAATGTGAGAGAAGAGTTACGCCGTAATTACTTCAAAATGGGCATACTACCATATATCTTCAATAAACTCTCCAAATCCGCGTCTCATTAGCTCCAATGCTCGTAATTTACCTGAAAGTGAAAAATAGAGGAAAACAAACGTAAATCTATATAAATGATATAAAATACGAGCATTATCGGGGGAAATTGACACTTAATATTCAAGACTATTTGATGTTATCAAATATCCCCCCACTTGAACTCTACTTTCCCTCAAGTAGACCTTATTAGATAGATTTCTAAAAAGATATCTCCCATTACCTGGAAAATATAAGTTTACAAATCCCTTATGCTAGAATAAAGCAAAGCCGAACACCTCACGAAATGGGAACAAAACACTCAAATCTCTTAACTATTCTAAGTGTCAATTTCGAGGTGATCACTCAACGCACAGTCATAGCATGTATTCTAGCATAAGCTTGGTGGTTACACAAATCTGCACCACTAGAGTTAGAGACTAAACAATTCTTGAAGGCAATATGGGTAGACACGACAAAGGTTAAGGGTGAGTCGTCATTACTAACATGTCACAGCGAAGTGGACAAAATCAATGATACATGACCAAATCCATGGCCAAGACACCAAACATTGCTCGCTGCATCACCTAGACACGCTTCATGACTAAAAGGTAGGATAAGACATGGGATAAAATTGGTGTAAAATAAAATCAAGCAAATAGTCTAAATCTATAACCAAGTCATCACCGCTTACCGTTCATCCAAAGTTCAAGTTTCGAAGTTAAGAAACCGGATCATGATATACCAGGTAGATGTGCCATTAGAGGACGTCATCATTGGCACATTACCTTTTCTCCAACTGTTGGCGCAATTACCAACTCCATTATTCAAATGTGACCGAGGTGGCCTCCTCGATACTAAATCTATAATGAGCTCATAAACACAGTGCTTATAAATTCGCACTTTACAATCAACAAATAATTATAACTATATATATATATATATATATATATATATATATATATATATATATATATATATATATATATATATATATATATATATATATATATATATATATATATATATATATATATATATATATATATATATATATATATAGGGTCACGTTCAATGCAGAACCATTATTTTGTACAGAACTTTACAGAACCAATTTGAACCAATGAGAATTTAGTATTATTAAATCTTTTTATTTAATTCAAAAGGGCATAATAGTAAAACACATTTTTACTTTTTTATTTCATTTTGTTTAATAAAAATATGTCTTTTTAACCCTTTATATTTTCGAAATTAAAATTTTTTTTTTTTTTGGTTTTATAATTTTTGTTTTCAGCATGCATGTTTTCGGGGGAAAAAAATAGGTACATATATGTTTTTTTTAACATTGTAATTTTACATACGTTTTTTGCGTACTATCGTTTACACATCAAACTTCTAAAATAATAATTGCACATATGTTTTTGGTGTACATTTTTTAATCTTTGAAATTTATAACCAAAAAGCATAAACATATACATGTAACCTCTAAATTTATAACAAACCAAAACATAAATAGTATACACAAAATTTGATATAAAACGAAATACAATTCCGATACAAATGAATCATGTTAAATATAGATGTGCACGTCATCAAAAACATGTGTGCACTCTTCCAAGAACATACGTGCACGCTTCACTTTCTCATCAAATTTGTTAGAACATACGAGTACCCTTCTGGAACATATGTGCAAGCTGCGTTTTCTCGTCAAATTCATTAGAACATACGTGCACGCCTTCCAAAAACATACGAGTACCCTTCAAGAACATACGTGCAAGCTACATTTTTTCGTCAAATTCATTAGAACATATATGCATGCCTTCCAAAAGGATATGTACACGCATCATACTTTTAGATAATATACATCAAATTTGTTAGAACATACGTATACCTTTTCAAGAACATATGTGCATGTTGTGTTTTCTCGTCAACTTCCCTATAACATGTACGCACCCTTTTCAAAAACATATGTGCACGCTGCTTCCTGGTCTGGTCTTGCATTAACTGAATATTGAAATTAAAATACATGATTATTATAATAAGGAAATCACATCACATATATTATAACCACAAAAATAAATATATTAGCTTTAAAAATTGTTTAATAAAATTTATTTCTAAACCACATGTGTAACCTTTACATCTTTCCAAATCTCAAAATCAGCATATTCATAATGCATCCTCGTCATATCCTAATCCTAACTAGTTGACTTCATGTTTAATTGATGATAAATAAAATACTGTATCCTAATTTCAGTGTTACGACAACCAGGAAACTTTTGAATGTAAAACACTACTACAAATTAGAAAGTAATTAATATGACCTGTACACATCTTTCCGAATGAACCACTTCCCATGACTCTATCACAAACAGAAATATGTTATATAACTTTATAAATTAAAAGCCGAAGTACCACATCAGTAACCACCAGATGATGAATAGTGAGGTTGAAGTGAAAATGGATATTAAATAATTGATTGCAAAAACCAAACCGGATAACAAACAAAAAACGATTTCAACAACAAGAAACGAATTCGAAAATGAAGAATCAAATATTGATTACGATATGCTCAATAAAAACGTACCTGAATCTTGTGATGGCGGCTCTATTATGTTCATGGTGATAAGGTTTAGGGGTTGAGAGGAAGAGAGGATTTGAGGTTTATTGTTTTTTTTCCCTGATTATAGATCCGGAGAAGAATACAGGAGTGGTTGTATTTTGGGTGGATTTTTTACTGAATGAGATGCGGCAGTTTTGTTTTGGGGGTTCTAGGTTTTTTGCACTTTTTTAGGGATGAATACAAAATACCTAAATTACCCTTTCAGCATTTTGTTTAATTGAAAAAGTAACCTTTATCTTTTGTTTAATTGCAGTTTTTGCACTTTTAATTTTAACCTTTGATCAAGTTCATCCAATGGCCCAGATTCATTTTAAGAGTTCTGTAAAGTTCTGTACAAAAAATTGGTTTTGCATTGAACGCTACACTATATATATATATATATATATATATATATAGAGAGAGAGAGAGAGAGAGAGAGATTGGTTCTTTTAAAAAGTTGATCTCGGTGGAAAAGTGAGAGAAGTGATCTCAACCATTAAATCACCCCCTCTTCCCCTCCTTTTTTTTCTTGCTAACTACAGGGACCTTAATGTATTTTATTTCATTCTTTAAGTGAGAGTTTCATAAATTCACCCCTTTCATATATAATGCCTATTTTTTTCATTTTTTCTTTTTCTTCTTTCTCTCATTCCATGACACGACCTTTTTTTTTCTCTCAGCTGTGTTATCAGGTTTCTTAACACATATCAAATCTAAGATCAAATTAACACACGAATCATATCGTTTTATTAGATTCACAATATTATCTCATCATTATTTATCAATTCGAAGATCAAATTCAAGTATGTAACTGAATTCAGTTATAAATTTGTTATTTTTGCTACTTAAAATCAATCATAAAGCTTATATATGTGTTTATTGTTGTTTTAGCTGTACGGATGTTTGTTCATAGTGAGTTAGGTTTTTTTTTTATGAAATTTGATTTGTTAATTATCATCTTTGTTTATAGATGTAATGATTTTCAAAGTTCAATGACATGATTCATTCTATAGAATAGTTATTTCGAATCAAAATTGAGAAATAAATACATGGAATACATGTTTACAAAAAACTGCACACCATGTGTTTGATAAAATGTCTAAACGAAATTCTAAAACTGCGATGCACTAATTTTTCATTGTGGTTATATTACATCTTTCGATAGTAGAAACATATTTCAAATGATTATGCATGTTTTGTTAATGCTGAATATTCGATTGTAAAAATATCTAGGATAAGCACTTTGTGAAACACCCTCTAGAAAAAGAGTACTTTTGGCCATTGTTTATTTCTTATGGATAAGGTGTTAAATCAATTGATTAGCTGATGTTAGTGTTACTATATTCGCCTATTAGGATGCTTTTATATTCAATGCCTTTGCAATAGTTTTTTGCATCCAGAACAGTAAAGTGTAATAGCTTTTAAACATTAAGGTACAATGTTTGTTTATTGACTACCAAAAGTCAAAATGGTTAACAAGAGATGATAATCTATTAGAAAGTCACATGATATATATTTTGAATTTTATAGAAAATGATTGTTATTCTGTCAACATATATGTACAGTTTGTAGCTTATACGAAGCTTGGTGTTGAAGTTGTTTGCAAGGTTGTCTAACAACGTTTCTGGCACCTTTCAGGCATTAATTATAATCTGATAACAAAAAATATAATTGTAGAGTGCTGGGGATTGGGCTTGTGTTCAATGATCTAACCTCGGGTATTCTAGTGAATTTCATCGGTTTGTAATCCGTGATAATTAGGTAGTGCTTCTTTTGCTTTATGTCTGGAATCATTAAATTGACCAAACGGATGCACTAAAGTGACTCAAACGGATGCATATAGTTAACTGATCTTGTACTTGTATGGGTATCGAGATGTACATCAGGATGTGGACTCATTTGAGAGTGCTCTTGTTTGAAGGCTTGCGAACTTTATTCACTATGATTAGTGTCGCCCACAAGCAAATAATGTTGAAGGTATCTGGTTAATTAAGGTTTTTTTATACTTATATCTTAAGAATGAAAGATTCTATATGATGTATCCAATGTGAAAATATATGGGTCAATTTATGTAAAAGAGAATGAAAAACAAAATAGTTAAAAAAAAAGGGTCAAACGGGTCAAAAGTCGCCAAAGTGTATATTTAATGTGCGAAAGTATTCCACATCTATATTCAATCGTTAACCAAATATGCATGAACCTCTATATGCCACCTTTACTTATAGTATATGAAGATGAAAGAAGCGTACTTACACTATGGGCCCATGCAGGTAACAAGGATTATACATGCGCTTCAGATCGATCATCAGGTGAGCATAGACTAGCGGTGGTTGGAGACACGGAGTTCTTGAAAACCCCATATTTTAAGGTGGATGAAAACATGCAACACGTACGTTACAATTACTTGTGTCACGGTTGAAAAAATTTCCTATCAAGGTAAATCTTAATTAATAGTGATAGTTTTTGTAATCCGTGATAATCAGGTAGTAATTCTTTTGCTTTATGCCTGAAATTCATTAAATTGACCAAACGGATGCACTAAAGTGACTCAAACAGATGCACTAAAGTTCATAAAACAGATGCAGTAAAGTTGCATCATATTTTATCATGTTTCCCTTATGTGTGTAATTGCCGTATTTTAAGGATGTTTTCTACACATGCATATGGTTTATTGATCTTGTACTTGTATGTTTGACAGTGCCTGGAGTGGATGCTAAAGTGCATAACCTAATACAGAACAACATGGAACGTTCATACATAAAAGTTATCCTACTTATGAAACTATCGCACAGGAATTGGTTTTGAATAAGTGTAACATGAAAATTAGATAATATCATTTACATCTTCTGTTGTAAACTCCATGTAGTAAATAAGATATACAATTTATATATATCTTGTATATAATTGACTCCAGCTTCAACATTTCATTATAATAAAATTCCATATTCTATATTTGTGGTTTTAATATATATATGTCTCTTTATCACATTCATTTATTTGGAATGTTGTTATCAGTGGATGATGTAACAGGTGGTATCTCAGTAGAATCTTTCTTTGAAATCTCATCAACTTGAATATTTGTTTGGCCGTTAACCGTGTTTGTCTTATCCTTGTTTGGAGCATTCTTTTCGTCAATTTCATGAACCTAAAAGTATTGAACTTGTTTTGCTTTTATTTTACAAACGGATGCACTGGATACATCAAACGGATGCACTAAAGTTCTTCAAACAGATGCATTAAAGTGCCTCAAATAGGTGCACTAAAGTTATAGATGAGAATGAACACATTCATTAATGTAAATGATAAGCGAATTCATTTACTGAATGTAATGGTGATGAAGGGCTAAAGTTGTATATTAAAAAAATAAAAAAAACATTTGTTGTGCGTTTGGGAGTAAAAATATATAAACCTACAGATATAGTTGAACAAAAAAGTAGCAATAAACATACAAAGAACTAATCATGTTATGAGCGAATTGATCTTATTATAAACTCAACTTGCCTATACAAGAGATAAAATTTTCATTTATGAGTGATGCTACAATCAGAGAACAACGTCTCCTAAGATATAATAAGCTAAACAAAAACTGACAAATAAGATTTTTACAAGCTAAGAAATGACTATCTTCAAATTCTTACAAAATCTGAAACATTCAGAGAAGCCTCTCAAATCTTTTACCTTTCGATGCCTATAAAGTTATCATCTTGTAACAAATCATCATCAACGTTCAACCAAGAACCAATGGCATCTTCTCGTCTGACAAAATCATCTTCGTCACTAAAGTCGCCCATTCTAGAAATTTGCAGATGGGACATGTCAAATGTGTATTGCTAAAATAGAACCTGAATTAGTTGAACAATGATTATGAGTTAAACAATCATTATGTAATATTCCATACAGATGCCTTATTTTTTTTATACATATGCCATAAAATGTATAAAAAAATAGTATATTGCGAAACATTGCTTAATATTCCATACAGATGCATTATTTTTCTAATACATATGCACTAAAATGTACAGAAATATTATATAGCCAAACACCCCAGTGTTTACTAAATCACTTAATAATCCTTATGCAGTATTACATAAACATGCCTTATTTATTTAAATACAAATGCACTAAATATACACATATTGGTATGTTTTCCCAACACCCCCAATGTATATTAAATGAATTCAATATTGCTGAACATACAAAAATATCAGATGAGTTTGAATAATCCTTATGCAATATTAGTATATTGCCAAAAATATAAAAAATATCAAATGAGTTTAATAATCCTTATAATCCATACAAATACGTTGCTTTTTTAATGCAAACGCACTAAGATATACACAATTTTACTAACACTAATACATATGCAAGTTAGTTAATATGGAACAAAAAAACTGATAAGAATATGAATTTTCATAAATGTATTATGGCTTGATTTTTTACTTACCACTATCGATAGTATTGGCCCTCGGACACTTGAAGAGCTTTTGTATTCTTCGCGGGCAGAACAATACAAGTAAGTTAACTTTGAACTCTCTTACAAATGATTAAACATATTTCAACGTTCGACGTATTTATCATATTTCCTAATCATACTCAATAGGATGCCTTAATGTATCACACGATGCGCTAATAACAATAAATGATGCACTAACATATCACACACCATAACATTTATGACATACAAATAAAAAAACAAACACATAGCTTAAATGATTTCAGTACGATTTTATCTAACAAACTTATTATTTTTTTTATCAGCTTTTATGATACATTGATGTCCTAATAGAATCTTAAAATTGATGCCCTAATACATTCTTAATACATATGCACTAAACATACAAATTGTTGCCCTAATGCAGTATTAAAACAGAAGCCTTAAATAAATAAACAAACAAACTGATGCCCTAATACAATATTAAAACAGATGCCTTAAACAAACAAACAACTAATGCTCTAATATTGTCTTAAAACAGATGCTCTTTTTCATGATACCCTTATGCACCTTAAATAATTTCAGTATGCTATTATCTAACAAAAAAATATTATTTTCATCAAACTTTGATGCACTAATAAACATACATGCTGCAAATTAATGCATCACACTTATAAAATCTCATTGAGACATTTCATCAAACATATGGTGTGCACTTTCAATAAACACGTTTTTATACATTTTTTCTGCCAAATTTGTTCCATATTAGATAGAAAACATGTTTATATGATGATAAAATTTCAACAAAAATTCAAAAAGTAATCAAATCATTGATTAAATTTGATAAATCATCAAAATAAGTTTACTTTTATTTAAAACTAACTTTCTTCTCATTGTTGTATGATTAACGCTTCAAAATACATGATTAATTGTACAATTAGTTAGTTAGGGTTTGTATTACCTGAAAGATGAACTTATCTTCATGAACCAAGCCGCTACCGTCGGTGACTGTGACGGTGCTACTGGTGTGGTGACCAGAACGATGGCGGTGTGGTGGTGGTCGGAGGTGTGACGTTTTGGTCGGTGTGGTGGTGGTCGGAGGTGTGACGTTTTGGTCGGTGTGGTGGTGGTTGGTGTGGTGGGTGTGTTAGCAGTGTGTTTATGTGATATGTCAAAAGTGGGAATGAGTATATGCTAGTTCTCCCCTTCTTTTTTTGTTATTTTCATTCTATACCCCTTAAGTTTGACATGTTTTGAAAATCTACACTGTAACTTGTTTTCTCACTTTTTTCTCTAATTACACTTTTTTTCTCACCTAGTAATCGTCATGCAATATTTCATACAGATGGCTTATTTTTCTAATACAGATGCACTAAAAATGTATAGAAATTATTATATTGCCAAACACCCCCAATGTTTACTACATCGTTGAATAATCTTTATGCATTATTAAACAAATGTAATGTACAATGTTGATGCACTAATGTATAACACAGATGCAATAAGATCTTATCCTTTGGCAGTCCTGACGTGAGTCCAACAATGCCCATTGTTAAAGACTACAACATTTGCAGTAGTTTTTTTACTGATGAGCTGAGTTACTCTTCAAGTCAAGCCACAAGGTATCCTTTTTCGCACCATTTTGGTCTTTGGTTTACCATTCTTGAACCAAAAAATGTGCCATAAAGAACTCTACTGTATTCTTATAATCCTACAAAATTTGACCACAAATTTGTTACTTTTTGGCTTGTCTAGTAAAATAACCATTAAAAATGAGACTAATATACCTTAGATACAAAAGCATAAGAAGGTTCTGATATGAAAATTTTCCCTTCTGAGGTAACTCTCTCAATTCATTTGTTTCTAACACATGGATTGCAGGAGCAAAAGTTGGCATACTAGCATCAGATGCCAAAGGTAGCAACATTGGATCACTTATATCATCGGTCGAGAACTGCATTTAGTTCTCATTCCACCATATGATTCAACTTCAATTGGAACTGTATTAAAATAATACAAATTAGTTACTTACAAAATGATTAGTTATGTGAAACTAATTATTAGTTACTAATTAATTATGACATTTGTATTAATTATTAGTTACAATTAAGTGCTTCAACTGAAATGTATTAATTATGTCTGATGATGCACTAATCATACTCACTAACGCCCTAATATGTCCATCGTTGCACTAAACATACATACGGATGTCCAAGTATCTCCAACGATGCACTAAACATACAAATGGATGCCCTACTATGATCAACGATGCACTAAAAATACAAATGGATACACTAAATATACACGCTGATACCTTAATATGTCTGACGATGCACTAATCATACTTACTGATGCCCTAATTTGTTCATCAACGCACTAAACATACAAAAAGATGCTGAAGTATTTCCATCAATGCAGTAAACATACAAATGAATGCCCTACTATGACCAATGATGCACTAAACCTACAAGAGGATACACTAAACATACACACTGATGTCCTAATATATTTTACTAGACACTAATCATACTCACTGATGCTCTAATATGTTCAACGATACACTAAAGATACAAGCATTTAACCTGATACAACAACCACAAACATAGATGCACTGATACAATCTGAAGCCCTAACTTGTAATTCTGATGATGCAAATATACACACAGATACTCAAAGAAGTCACATCATTAAATATTAAACACATATGCTACAAATTAGTGCATCAAAATTATAAAATCTTGTACAGACATTTAATCAAACACCTGGAGTACAACTTTAAAAAACACATTTTTCATGCTTTTTTACATCAAATTTGTTCCAAATCTTGTAGAAACCATGATGATATGATTATAAACTTTCAACAAAACCTAAAAAATTATTACATCATAATTAAAAACTTACAGATTTTACACAGTTAAATACTTACATAATTAAAAAGTTATTATAGTGGCTGGAATTGATATGTTTAAATCAACAATATGAACCACAATAAGTTAAACACATGAACTGGAAGATCAATTTGTTAATAAAACTTACTGGATTGAGAAGTGATTGTATGATGTTTGTGGTGGAGGTATGTTGTTGATGCTATTGTGGTGCATTGGTGATTAGCAGCGGTGCGGTGGTTGTGTGGTGGTGGCGATGTAGATGGTGAGTGGAAGGATATTGGTTTTGTGATGTAGATGGCTCTGTATGTGTGTGTGTGTGTTGTATCTGATTAATGACGCTCCCCTTTACTTTTGTTATTTTTTTCATTTTCTACCCTAAAGTTTTAGTAGTGTTCAAATTCTACCCTGTAACTTTTTTTCTCACTTTTCTAGCTAATTGTACTTTTCTCTAGATCCGGACTATATATATATATATATATATATATATATATATATATATATATATATATATATATATATATATATATATATATATATATATATATATATATATATATATATATATTAGCTACAATTTATTGTAGCCAATTGGCTACAATTTTGTGCTACATAATGTGGGTCCCTGATATTTTTTTGTGGGTCCTGATTCTTTTCTGTGAGTCCCAGATTCATTGCTAGTGTATTTTTATAAAGGATTGTAGCTAATTGGCTACAAAAATTGTAGCTAAGTTATCCCTATATATATATATATATATATATATATATATATATATATATATATATATATATATATATATATATATATATATATTTCGAATCACTTCATTCTAGTTTTTTTTTTATCATAACTAACAACTAAACATAGCATCCCCCACTTGAGATGAACAATATGAGAATTTGGGGGGTCTTCAATGATCTTCAAAAATATGTCGTCGATGAAAGCGTGATTCCCGAACCTTTCCACTTGAACCTTGAACTTAGGCAAACAATGACTTCCCAATCACAAATAAAGACTACATGGTAGGTGATTGGCTCCCAAACGGTCAGTTTTATTACACAAGTCAACCACTTGTGAATGGTCAACCGTAATAAAAGTCAGACAGCTTGAAAACGCAATGCAATTGAGTCCAGGAGAGTTTAGTGTTTCCCCAGGTCGTTAAGTCCCAACGAGCTGTGCGACTGAATAACCAAACGTATAGTGATTGGGTGATATTGAACTAGAAATGGATTATGATTGATACTAGATGACAAAGGAAAAATGAAAGAAAATTAAAAAGATAAATTATATTAAATAAACGCTATCACTATTTTTAAAATTAGATTTTCTTGATTTTTCTGAATTAAAAACTAATTTTAAACTTTTAAAACTATTCTAAAATACTAAAAATTATGAAAATAAAGAGGAAAATTGTGAAACTATTTTTCAAAAATCTAAAATAACTAAACAAACTTTTGAAAATTGGATTTGTATTTTTCTGATTTATATTCTAATTTCTATGATTTAAAAACTATTTGAAACTAATTAAATTTCTAAAAATTACAAATTTAACTAAGAAAAATCTGGAAAAATTATTTTTTTGCTTTTTATATTTATCTTAATCTATGAAAATTGAAAACTTATTTTTTTGAAGTTTTTCTGATTTATTTGCAATAAAGGCTAATTAAAAAGGCTTAAAAACTGATTAAAATAAAGAAAAATAGCAAATAGTAATGGAAAATTATGAAAAATTCAGGAAAAGTCTAAAATATTATTCTAAGTCTATGAAAAATATAAAAACATATACTAGTGTGCAAGATTAGGGAGCTGTAGTGAACTGCTTATGAATAAGCACTTCAAAATAAGCTAAAAGCTGCTACAGTGTACCAAATGATCACAGGACCTAACTTATGCTGAAACTACTAGAAAGCAACCTAAGTTAACTACTCTAAACCTCTGGAAAGCAGGAAACAAGCATTTGGTGTGAATTGCACTTAAAAGCCAAAACAGGCTTTACCTACTCATTTGCAGCCTAAAAATAAGCTACTGGATAAGCAAGAAACCTAAAGCCAGTTTAAGCAATCCAAACTAGACCTAGCAAGGGGCTTGTAAACCAAATTTGAGCCCAAGACAAGCTCTTATGAGCTTGTTGAGAGCTTTGCACAAAACCTGTGCACACTCAGTATACACTGAGTGTGTGCACAGGGCACTTTCAGGTTAATAGACAAGCTGTTTTGAAGCTTATAAAAAATTACAAAAATTCTACAAAAATTAGATTTAAGCTCTTGACCAACTGAAGTTGTTAAGCCCAAAATTTCACTTGAATTGAACCAAAGTTGAAGCCATGAAAAATAAACCAAGTTGGGTACAAATCAGATTTTCCAACTTTTGACTTTTTATACAGAAATGATATTTGACTAAAATGAGTTTTGATCCTCAAAAGCAGATTGTAAATGATGATTTAAGCTATAGTGATACTGAAATAAGCTAGCCTATATAATTCTAAGCCTAAATGCAAAATATCCAATTCTCATTCTAACAGATGTGAAGCATTAAGCAGTTTTAATTGAATTTTGACTTTTACTAATCCTAGGTGCAGTCAAATGACTAAAGTAACTCTAATATACCTAAGTAAGACTGTATCAATTGAACTTAACCTCTAAACAAACTTCAAACACAGATTACCTCCTGAACCAAACACTACTTAAGCTAACTGTTTTGCAATCTACTACTGGAATTCCTTACAAATAATCCATAACCACTACCAAATCAAGTCTAAAATCAATATAACCACTAACTGATGCAAGACAGATATTATGCAGATATGACAGGAAATGTCACAGTAATAAACTTACATTAGTCCTTAGCCACTATGGCTTGTAAACATACAAAATAACCACTGATTAAAACCAATTCTCAACCCCACATCATACTAAATCAAACCATATCCAACTCAGTTTCAACCCATTTCCATTTCCATAACTGCTTAACCAAAATTTTCCCACAGTTGACTTTTGTTGACCAATTGAGGAATTTGCTTACACCTGTTTCTGAAGCTCACTGAAAGCTATCAACAGCTTCAGTGGGCTTGTTGGAGTTTAGAAATAAGCTCTTTGGAGCTTGGATTTAAGAACATGTAAACTGAATTTATAACAGGAAACATAAAAACATGAACTTAGATAAAACCTTGAAATTAATGCTTGAAATGAGTTACAATAGACTAAATAGCTTAGGTTCAATACAAGAAATCTTAAGATTACAATTTTAGAAACTAATTAAGACCATTTAATTAAAAACGACATACAAGGAAGTGAAAACTAAGAACTACTACTAACTATGTCTTCTCTTCCTTCTATTTATTAGCAAAAGGTCTTCCCACTTGCCTCTGAGCACATCCCACCATTTTTCATAGCCATTGGATCACTTGAATCATTTTTAGCCATTGATGGCTTTTTGGCGGGAAAAAGATATTTGCCAGTGGGGTTGATTGAGTGCAAGGAAGGAGAAGCTTTTAATGCTTCTTGGATTGTTGGGTGAGGTGGAGTGATAAGGGTGGATTATGTTGAGCTGGAAGCATGGTTGTCTGGGTTTGCAGGTGAGTGGGTGAAGAAGAAGACTTTGGAGGGAAAAGGTGAGTTGACTGGGTGGTTTGACTGGGGATATATTAATAGTGGACGGGGTCAAAACAGGGGGGTCAAGTGGTATTATGGCAGGGGGTTCAATGATACAAAGGTTCAAGGGTCAAGGATTTGATATTAATAACAAGGACCATTTTGCAATTCACCAAATACCAAGGGACCAAATCTGCCAATTTTGAAAAGTTATGCCAAGGGACCAATTATGACAAGTTTCAATAGTACAAGGACCATAAAAGACATTTTTAAACTTCCAAGGACTATTTTTGCCAATTTTGAAACTTGAAGGACCAAACTTGTAAATTCTCAAAACTTTTGAAATTTTTCACCAAAGGACTAATTATGACAACTTATGATTTCAAAAGGACCTTTGGTGACTTTTCTTTTAAAATAAGTGCTCAGGGACTGATTTTGTCAAGATTTTGAAAGTTGAGGGACTGAAACTGCCAATTATGCAAACTTTGCTCGATTTTCATCTGATTTTAAACATTTTGCATCTGAAACATATAAAATACACTTTTGGGATATTTTCAGTATTTTGATGCATTTCTGAGCGTTTTTAAATGTTTTGCAGTTCAGATTTGACCAAAAATGATGAGTATTTACACACTCATCAATCCCCCACACTAAACTATTGCTAGTCCCTAGCAATCTTTTGAGAAAACTTTAATGGATTTGAATCTCTTTACCAAAAGCCATTACTTCTGGAGTAGCCAAATATTTCAGTTCAAGTAAGAACTATGGTACACTGATAACCATATGATTTTGAGCAAATCACCAGCTTTCAACGGATTTGATTTGTCTTTACCAGAAGCCGTTTGCTTCTGGACTAGCCAACTCTTAGATAATATATACTATCTTTGGTGAGTCGATTACCAATTATGGTTTTCCAACTGCCTTTACCACAAGCCATAAACTTGCGGGCTAGCCAACTCTTCACTAATTAAAGATATGGTGAGCTGAACACCATACAATTTTGGGCAAATTGCAAGCCGTCAACGGATTTGAGATATCTTTACCAAGAGCCGTTTGCTCCTGGATTAGCCAATCCTTTTGTTTATTAGACATGGCGGACTGATAACCATAAGCTGAGTAAGTGCAAAACACTTACTCCAAAAAAAATTTTGGCCAAAAATGGGGGAATTGGGTGGTATAATTACATGATAAAATTCGTGAGAATTCCCCCCCACACTAGAAATGAATATTGCCCTCAATATTCAAAGTACCGGCTGTTATGCCGAAACATAGAACGTAAAAGGGAAATACTACGGTCATTATTTGAATTTTATTTTTTTATTTTTTTTTTGAAACTATGATACAATAGCGGGGGGCAACTCCCCCACACTAGGGTGGTAGAAAGTAGAAAGAAGTCAGAAATACTGGTGAAAACCCATATAGTGTGCTACTGTTTTTGATTCCCGAGTCGCTAGCTTGACTCGATCCCCGCATTCATTGGTTCTTGGGGAAGCAACGTGGAAAACCACTCTCGATCGGACTTTCGTTCACAGTGTTAATAAACATATGAACATCAGAAAGTTCCACACCGACGAGATACAACCGCGGTATTGTTAATAGTAGAAACCATAAAGGATGATACCGGGGTCAAAGATGGTGTCCTCATTCCCGAAAGAGAAAAGGGAAAGAGCAACCACACCATCTGTGAAGAATGGAATAAAGATGTGCATGAGAATGCATGTCCATTCCTCATCAGTAAGAAGCAAATCACCATTTTTGACATTTTTAAGCTTAAACTTGAAGCTTATATGGTGATTGTCAATAAGATGTCCGGGAGGGAGGGTTGGAAACGGTTCTTCAATCAACAGATTTTCCAGAAAAAGGATGTCCCCCTCCGGATCAAAGTAAGTATTATCAATTCCTGTTGGAATCGACTCATCACTAAGAAAGGCGTCGACTTCATTCCAAAAGTTGTCATCTTCCTCATCCGGAGTGAGAGAAGGGATGGAAGAGTCGGGAATAATAAGACTAGGAGATGATGGATCATTTTTGAGCAATTCTTCAATGGGAAGAATGTCTCCCATTGGGTCACAAATATCATCATCCATTCCGGATGAAACTGAAGAGAGTTTGGTTTCATCCACAGAGTTAACAAACTCGATACGATAAACTGATTCCGGAGGTGGGACAAGTGGTGTGCTCTTAGAGCTAGCAATTTCCACCACTTCCGATAAAGTCTCCGATTCTAGATCATCATCATCAAGAACGCTCTTGACTTCCCTGGTACAACTTTCAAACCATTTGTTTGAACCAGGGTTGATTTTCAAAGCTTTTAGCTCAGCACGTTTTTGGTGACTCCTCTTAACCGTGAAATTTGAGAGTGTTGCATTGATTCTTTCAGATTTTTGATCAATTGTGGCAACACTATGTTTGGATAGAGGTTTGGAGTTCTGGTTGATATTAAACGTGAGTTCTTCGTTGTCAACCTGTATGGTCAACTCTTCACCAAATACATCAATTAGAGCACGACTCGTTCTCAAGAAATCTCTCCCTAAGATGAGGGGAACTCTAGGATCTGCATCAAAGTCTACTACAACAAAGTCAGTAGGAAAGTGAAACTTTCCTACTTTCATCACGACATCCTCGGCTATCCCAAGTGGACGAGTTATGGTACGGTCCGCTAGCTCGAGTGTCATACAAGTGGATGTAAGTTCAGGAAGAGACAGTTTCTTCCATATTGAGAGTGGCATGAGGTTAATGCTTGCGCCAAGATCGGCCAAGTCGGAGCATTGAACCATCCCCAAGAAATCACACGGGATTAAAAACCTGCCGGGGTCTTCAAGCTTTTTGGGAAGCTTTTTGAGAAGGACCGCTGAGCATTGCTCATTGAGAGGGGTTTTAGCCATCTCAGATAACTTATCTTTGTTGCTCAGTAAGCCTTTAAGCGTGGATGCAAATTTGGGCATTAGAACGAGAGCATCAACGACGCTTATATCAAAGTGTAGTTCATTGAAAATTTGAAAATTTTTTTCCATTTGCTCTTTGGTTTTGTCTTTGAGCTTCTCATCATGCAATCTTGATGGGTAAGGAAGCTGACTAGACTTTTGAGCCGGGACGGAAGTCATTTCTGGCTCAGGATTTGTCTTCGGAACTTCGGGTTCCGGACTTAAAGCTTGGACTACCGAAGGTGGGACGTGTGCGGTACTTCGTGGGCTTGAGAAATGCACCTTGTCTGTTGTATCCTTGGTAACTTGACTCATTGCTCCTGGTGGAGGAGGCATTGGAGTCGAAGGTCCATTGTGTGTCTTACCACTACGAGTGGTGACGGCTTTTAACTCGGCATTTGGATTTGGAACTGTATTGCTTGGGAGTCCTCCAGAAGATGACGAAGCTTTGTTCATATTCATGTTCATGAAACTGCTCATCATATTCTTCAACTCATTTGTCTGCCGAGACATTGTGGTATCAATTTCCTTTTTTAGCTCAACTCTCATGTTATTGATCTGAGTTTGCATTGAACGTATGCTTGACTCAGTAATTTTCATGAAGTCATTTGGTAGGGGAGCTTGAGAAGGTTGTTGATAACTTTGCTGATTTGGAGCTTGATATGGTTGGTTGAAATTGTTCCGGTTCTGATTGAAATTTTGAGAGTTATTGAAGTTTTGTCCTTGATTCGGAACAAAGCGATTTTGATTGCCATGGTTTTGTACAGGAGGAAAACCAGGTGGTGTCATACCGCTAGGTGCACGGTAGTGAGGATCAGCTTGTGGTCGGTATTGATTGTGGTTTACAGAAGCTACGGGAGCTTGGTAAAAAGAAGCATCGGTTGCTTGACAATCATAATACGCGTGTGGACCACTACAAGTTTCACACACCTTGTTCACGGCTTTGATTGGTTCTGGCTTATGAATTTCGCTTTTGATTTCCTTTACCTCTTTCATCATACAGCGGATGACGTCCGTTAGAGCGGCTAACGGGGCGGCTAACTCAGAAGAGTTACTGGATGAAGAAGCAGGAGTGTTCGGAATATTGACTTTGTTGCGAGAAATAGGAACTTTTGATTTTTGCTCGCAAATCTCAATCACATCTTTAGGCTTACGATTCAAGATATTGCCACCGGCGGCTGCGTTCAAAGAATCTTGATCGTTACCGTTCAACCCATTATAAAAGATATTAACTTGTTGAAGCTCCGTGAATTCATGATGGGGGCATTTCCTGAGGAGATCTTTGAATCTCTCCCATGCCTCTCCAAAGTTTTCATCGAAATTTTGACGAAATCCAGAAATTTCATTTTTAAGATTAGTCGTCTTTGATGGAGGAAAGAAATAATTGACAAACTTTTGAACAAGATCCTCCCAAGTTTCGATGGATCGAGGGGGTTCTTTTTCCAGCCAAATTCGGGCTGTCCCCTCAAGTGAGAATGGAAATAGCATCAACTTGATCACTTTTTGTGGTACATCTTTGAAATTGATCGTTGAGGTCAACTTGTTAAACCAACGGATGTGTGCATACGGGTCTTCTCGATCAAACCCGTGGAATTGATTCGTAGACACAAGTGTGATCAAATGTGTCTTCAATTCGAAGTGATCAGAATTGATTACCAGTAAAACGATGGCATCTCCATAACCCTCGGTGGGTGCCTGGAGCATTTCCGCCATAGTTCGTCCGTCTGCCATATTGTTGCTTGGAATAGTACGAATCTCGGGTTCGACTATTTGGGCAGCACGTCTATGAGAACGTCTTCTAGGAATTTCTGCTAGATCACGAAAAGGACTCAATGATGGAACGAGTGCGCATGCACTAGAGTTAACTCTAAGGAATCTCAGAGCCAAGGGAATTATGAAAAATGGGGAAAGAAGAATCTTTTTGGTTTTAATGGTTTTATATATATGTAGAAACAAAAGAAAAATATTTTTGTGTTTTATATGTTTTAAGATGTTTTTGGATTTTTGGATTTTTATAAGAAAATATAGATATATATAGATGGTATGAACAAGGAGTGAATATTCAAATCACTAATCTGCTAAACGTAAGATAATTAGCACAGCTCCCCGGCAGCGGCGCCAAAATTTGATTGGCTCCCAAACGGTCAGTTTTATTACACAAGTCAACCACTTGTGAATGGTCAACCGTAATAAAAGCCAGACAGCTTGAAAACGCAATGCAATTGAGTCCAGGAGAGTTTAGTGTTTCCCCAGGTCGTTAAGTCCCAACGAGCTGTGCGACTGAATAACCAAACGTATAGTGATTGGGTGATATTGAACAAGAAATGGATTATGATTGATACTAGATGACAAAGGAAAAATGAAAGAAAATTAAAAAGATAAATTATATTAAATAAACGCTATCACTATTTTTAAAATTGGATTTTCTTGATTTTTCTGAATTAAAAACTAATTTTAAACTTTTAAAACTATTCTAAAATACTAAAAATTATGAACATAAAGAGGAAAATTGTGAAACTATTTATCAAAAATCTAAAATAACTAAACAAACTTTTGAAAATTGGATTTGTATTTTTCTGATTTATATTCTAATTTCTATGATTTAAAAACTATTTGAAACTAATTAAATTTTTAAAAATTACAAATTTAACTAAGAAAAATCTAGAAAAATTATTTTTTTGCTTTTTATATTTATCTTAATCTATGAAAATTGAAAACTTATTTTTTTTGAAGTTTTTCTGATTTATTTGCAATAAAGGCTAATTAAAAAGGCTTAAAAACTGATTAAAATAAAGAAAAATAGCAAATAGTAATGGAAAATTATGAAAAATTCAGGAAAAGTCTAAAATATTATTCTAAGTCTATGAAAAATATAAAAACATATACTAGTGTGCAAGATTAGGGAGCTGTAGTGAAACTGCTTATGAATAAGCACTTCAAAATAAGCTAAAAGCTGCTACAGTGTACCAAATGATCACAGGACCTAAATTATGCTGAAACTACTAGAAAGCAACCTAAGTTAACTACTCTAAACCTCTGGAAAGCAGGAAACAAGCATTTGGTGTGAATTGCACTTAAAAGCCAAAACAGGCTTTACCTACTCATTTGCAGCCTAAAAATAAGCTACTGGATAAGCAAGAAACCTAAAGCCAGTTTAAGCAATCCAAACTAGACCTAGCAAGGGGCTTGTAAACCAAATTTGAGCCCAAGACAAGCTCTTATGAGCTTGTTGAGAGCTTTGCACAAAACCTGTGCACACTCAGTATACACTGAGTGTGTGCACAGGGCACTTTCAGGTTAATAGACAAGCTGTTTTGAAGCTTATAAAAAATTACAAAAATTCTACAAAAATCAGATTTAAGCTCTTGACCAACTGAAGTTGTTAAGCCCAAAATTTTACTTGAATTGAACCAAAGTTGAAGCCATGAAAAATAAACCAAGTTGGGTACAAATCAGATTTTCCAACTTTTGACTTTTTATACAGAAATGATATTTGACTAAAATGAGTTTTGATCCTCAAAAGCAGATTGTAAATGATGATTTAAGCTATAGTGATACTGAAATAAGCTAGCCTATATAATTCTAAGCCTAAATGCAAAATATCCAATTCTCATTCTAACAGATGTGAAGCATTAAGCAGTTTTAATTGAATTTTGACTTTTACTAATCCTAGGTGCAGTCAAATGACTAAAGTAACTCTAATATACCTAAGTAAGACTGTATCAATTGAACTTAACCTCTAAACAAACTTCAAACACAGATTACCTCCTGAACCAAACACTACTTAAGCTAACTGTTTTGCAATCTACTACTGGAATTCCTTACAAATAATCCATAACCACTACCAAATCAAGTCTAAAATCAATATAACCACTAACTGATGCAAGACAGATATTATGCAGATATGACAGGAAATGTCACAGTAATAAACTTACATTAGTCCTTAGCCACTATGGCTTGTAAACATACAAAATAACCACTGATTAAAACCAATTCTCAACCCCACATCATACTAAATCAAACCATATCCAACTCAGTTTCAACCCATTTCCATTTCCATAACTGCTTAACCAAAATTTTCCCACAGTTGACTTTTGTTGACCAAGTGAGGAATTTGCTTACACCTGTTTCTGAAGCTCACTGAAAGCTATCAACAGCTTCAGTGGGCTTGTTGGAGTTTAGAAATAAGCTCTTTGGAGCTTGGATTTAAGAACATGTAAACTGAATTTATAACAGGAAACATAAAAACATGAACTTAGATAAAACCTTGAAATTAATGCTCGAAATGAGTTACAATAGACTAAATAGCTTAGGTTCAATACAAGAAATCTTAAGATTACAATTTTAGAAACTAATTAAGACCATTTAATTAAAAACGACATACAAGGAAGTAAAAACTAAGAACTACTACTAACTATGTCTTCTCTTCCTTCTATTTATTAGCAAAAGGTCTTCCCACTTGCCTCTGAGCACATCCCACCATTTTTCATAGCCATTGGATCACTTGAATCATTTTTAGCCATTGATGGCTTTTTGGCGGGAAAAAGATATTTGCCAGTGGGGTTGATTGAGTGCAAGGAAGGAGAAGCTTTTAATGCTTCTTGGATTGTTGGGTGAGGTGGAGTGATAAGGGTGGATTATGTTGAGCTGGAAGCATGGTTGTCTGGGTTTGCAGGTGAGTGGGTGAAGAAGAAGACTTTGGAGGGAAAAGGTGAGTTGACTGGGTGGTTTGACTGGGGATATATTAATAGTGGACGGGGTCAAAACAGGGGGGTCAAGTGGTATTATGGCAGGGGGTTCAATGATACAAAGGTTCAAGGGTCAAGGATTTGATATTAATAACAAGGACCATTTTGCAATTCACCAAATACCAAGGGACCAAATCTGCCAATTTTGAAAAGTTATGCCAAGGGACCAATTATGACAAGTTTCAATAGTACAAGGACCATAAAAGACATTTTTAAACTTCCAAGGACTATTTTTGCCAATTTTGAAACTTGAAGGACCAAACTTGTAAATTCTCAAAACTTTTGAAATTTTTCACCAAAGGACTAATTATGACAACTTATGATTTCAAAAGGACCTTTGGTGACTTTTCTTTTAAAATAAGTGCTCAGGGACTGATTTTGTCAAGATTTTGAAAGTTGAGGGACTGAAACTGCCAATTATGCAAACTTTGCTCGATTTTCATCTGATTTTAAACATTTTGCATCTGAAACATATAAAATACACTTTTGGGATATTTTCAGTATTTTGATGCATTTCTGAGCGTTTTTAAATGTTTTGCAGTTCAGATTTGACCAAAAATGATGAGTATTTACACACTCATCAGTAGGCTAAGGTGTATGGGTGTAACGAAACAATATGTTAGGTGAACAAAATGAAAGGAATGGCTCAGATGGGTGTATCTAAGGGTATCTTGCACTAAAGGTGAGTGCAACAAAAGGGTTTAATATGGGGGTCGAGAAGTCGAGGTGACTAATCGATAGACACACAAGGATAGGCTTTTTGGGTGATAATCCTATAATATTGCCTTCTTAAACTGAAAAGTCCAAATACATCGAGCTAACTCAACATACCTCGTCTATGGTCTCAAAATGATGTAAAGGCCAAGTTCTAAAGTTTACAAGCTACCGGCACACTCATAATTTGGTAGATTTGGGGTAAATATTTGGAAACGGATAAGGCTAATCTCACCATATAATATCAAGGGTTATAATGTGCTCGGCTAAGGTCTAATCTAGTTAGGTTAAGAAAAACATGTCAAAATTTTAAAAATGGCATAATTTTTCAAAATAAACTAGAAAAACGAGGGCAAAATAAAGTTCAAGAGATAATTCTACTCATGTCCCCCCACTTGAAATGTATAAAGTCCCTTTTGTACTATACGTTAAATAAAGGTGAAGAGAAAAGTAGAATTAGAGCGAGAACTTCCCTGAAATTTGCTCCAAAAAGAAAGAAGGCTCACGAAAAGAATCGTGCCTTCGCTTAAGCATCCACGAGCAAAATTCATTCCCTGAAATCACACTACCAACAAGCATAATTCTAAAAAAAGAAAAAGAAAAACAAAAATAAACCTAACTCACTTTCGTAGGAATCACAGTTGCATTTAGCATATGCAACAAGCCTTTTAAACCACTTGGTGTCCCAAGTGGGCGAGTGTAGTCTCGTGAGGGCTTACAGGGAACATACCCACAAAGTTCATTAAAAAACTAATACAAGGCTATCGTGTTTATAAAGAAAGAATTATTACAGAGGATAGTTACGTCGTAACTCCTGGAAGGAGTTACGCCGTAATTATTGCAAAACCTTGCAAACGCTACAGGAGTGTAGCTACGGCGTAACTATTGCATGGCATTACGCCGTAACTGGTAATGCTCTGGGAAGAACTACTACAAAAGATGTGTTACGGCATAACCATAAGAATGATTTACGCCGTAACTGTGGACAGATCAGGTCCCCGTTCAGCATGCTGCAGCAAATTTCTCCGATTTCCTGCAAAAATGGTTAAAAACACAAAACCTAACAGAAATGGAAATAAAACAAATAAAAGGGATAATTCGGGTTGTCTCCCGAAAGAGCACTTTTCTTTATTTACGAGTCTTTAAGTTAGACTCAAAGCCTCGGGGCTTTATGGTGGCCTTCGAATAAGGCCAACTTCCTCCGTTACTTGGCGGCAATCATTCATCCATTCGACAAAAACTCTTTTTCGGACTGTTTTGCCGATGCTACATGTACCAAATTTTTGCGAGAGCCACTTGTTGAATGATAGACACAACTTTCCGTAGTCGCCGTCTTCAATTATAGGATCAATCGTCACACTTATGTTTGATCTTTCATCATTGGTCAATTTATCAATGAGGTGATATTCATTGTAATCGCGTTTTAGTTGTTTCATTAATCATGTATTGATGTTCAAGTCTCCAAATCTCACCTTGTACCAATCTTCAAAGGATAGATTTCCAAATTTTATGTCGTGTCTCTCAATCTCGTGAGGGCACGTCCATTCTTCCACCTTCATATTCACATTACAATATTCACTAAAAGGGTTACACGAGGGCCATGCTTTCATTGATCCGTCATGCTCCGTCATTATAGGAGTGCAGTAATGCATGTTAGGGTCCGAAGCTTCCTTTATGCCCCTAATCGGGTTAATCTTTTCATGTTCCTGTTCACAACTATCAACATCTTGCCTACAATTGTTAGTTCTTAGGTTATAGCATAAAGGCGGGTCGAGAGACGGAACATTGACAACATCAACCTTTTTTGAAGATTCCAATCGGGGATTCAATTGTTCCTTCATGCTAAAAGTAATTCGTTCCCCTTCAGTTCCCAAATAAATTTGTTTTTCAAAAACTTTTATATGCGCTCGACAAGTGGCCGGAAAAGGCCTTCCAACAGTTAAGTTGTAAGTATCCCGTTTGCCCATGTCGATAACCACAAAATCAGTAGGAAAAAGGAATTTACCAATTTTTAGGAGAACATTGTCAACAACTCCCCTAGGTACAACTTTAGAGGAATTAGCCATTTCAATCATCATTGTTGTTTCTTTTAAATTGGTAAGTTTTAGTATATCAAACAATGAAGTAGAAATAAGGTTTACCTCAGCCCCCAAATCAGTTAAAGCGTGAATTTTTAATTTACCGATAGTGCATGGTAGAAGAAAACTTTCTTGATAGAGTTCATTCTCAGGAAGTTTGCTTGGCAGGTCCTCGTCGTCTTCAGATTTGTCATCTTCTCTTAAGTAGTTAATCCCGCAAAGGTCATTAGTGACAGAAGAGGTGCACTGTTCTTCATTCGGCTTATCTTGTGCAAATATGGCTTTGCAAGCAATGGCTTCATCATTACTGGTTTCGAGATTTTTAACTAACTGCCCAATTTGGGTTTCGAGGTTTTTAATTGCGACATCCTGGTTTCGTAAGTTCATGTTGGTGTATTCATTTACCTTGACCTTCCATTCTTTGAGCCTATCACTTTTCTTTGTAGATTCTTCTATATGTTTATGCATTATTTCTTCGAGGCTTGGTCTAGGAGGGTTATGGTTGATTCTTGTATAAAATCCTGGGGATCTTTCGCGGTATTTAGCCCCATTACCATTGTATCCGTTGAAAGGTCTTCCACTTCCATATTTCACTTCTTCAATCCTTTTGACTTCCTCCTTAGACGGGCACTCCTTGGTAGGGAGAGTTCCATCGTGTTCATTTCGTCCAACTTGTATGGAATGCACATTTTCCTTGAGCTTTTTCATGTCTCTTCCAAGACTCTCTAGTTTGTTATTATCGCTGCAAGGCCTTCCACATTTCCATTTATACTTCGATTGCTCCCCCCATTGTGCCACTTGTGAGAGTGGTCAACCATCTTTTGAATAGTTTCTAAGGCCATTGTTGGAGTCGTTCCAGGTATTGGTCCTTGAGAATCGATCATTTACCTTGAGGAGATGTTTAGACCTTTGTAGAAGACGTTCACCTTTTGTTGGCTATTTAGGTCATGAGTAGGGCATTTGTATAATAATTCGTTATATCTTTACAATGCTTGGTATAGCATTTCATCACCATCCTGCTTGAAGTTATGGATTTCTTCTAGTTGCTTTGCAGTCCTAGATGAAGGACAGTACCTTTGAATGAAATATTTTTTTAGGAGTGGCCAGGTGTTAACTGTTCTGGCTGGTAATCGATTAACCCATCTTTTAGCAGCTCCAGTGAGAGAAATAGGGAACACACGTAACATGACAGCATCGTTTTAGACTCTTGAAATTTTAAATAGGCTGACAATGTATTCCACGTTGTCCACATGTTCGTAAGCATCATCAGTAATGCTTCCGGAGAAAGGGTTTGCACGTAACTCCCTCATAAATTATGGTTTGATCTCGAATTGTGCATCTTCGGTGATGGCCGGCCTAACGATCTCCGGTCTTTTTTCTTCCCTTGTAAACGCCAAATATTTCTCAAGAGTGAGGTCATCAATGTTGACAACTTCCATGGTACCTGAAACTTGTAAAGAAATCGTGAGAAATTAAGAAAATTTAAAACAAAACAAAAAATGAAAGACTTAATGAAAATCCAAATATAACTTCCCGGCAGCGGCGCCAAAAACTTGATGCAGGTTTAATGACCAGGTTTTAATATTTATAAGTGTCTCGTTATACCTATGGTCTACCCTAATGCACTAACGGGCAGTGTACCCGATCGTGTGTAGTGTAGTATTCGGTAAAACTGAGGTCGTCCTAAGAGCTATGTGAGCGGATTCTAATTAAGTCTAGGTGTCACAGATTTGAAGGCATAAATGATTAATTAATACTAAAGACAAGAAAATAAAAGAAAGCGAATAAAGGCAAAGGTTGTTATCAATAGAGGAGAAGTGTTCTAACCTAGTTACTCATCCTATCATGTTAAGTTCACGTTTAATTACTTCCAATTGCTTCAATTAGGGTTTTAAGTCGCTAGGACAGCATTTGGTCAGTTTGTCCTAACCTATCAGTAAAGTTTTCCACCGGAGATCAAGCTACTACCCTTGAAAGTCCAGTTGTTTTTAGTCCCCTAAGCCAAGTCATTAAGTTCCGCTACATGCAAGATTCATAACAATGAGTGTCCGAGCGCTAACATCTTAAACACTCATTCCTAACTTCTTAAGTTCATCCAAACGGTAGGTGATCAGTTGGTCGAATCGCACAAGCGAAGAAGGGTCGTCAGTTGGTCAATTCTTACCCTTCCCACTCAGTCTACCTACTTAGGGTCAGTTGGTCATATCTCCTAAGCAACTAGACACTACTGCCATTCAAAGCTATCAAAACAAGGGTAGCTACCAACAAACTATGCATGCATACACTAGAAACAATTATACTGAAGCAATGTAAACATAAACAAAACAATTAAGGAATCATAACTAGGCTTGCACCAGAGGTGCTTAGCCGCTCATATTAACTGAAACAATCGATTCAATGTTTGACATAGTGAAATACATGAATTGAAAGTAAAAGAAATGATAAATAGCTAATGCTTATCGTTAGGGAGTGATTTCTCCCTTGGAGATAGCTCCTTATGCTCCTCGAGATCTGCCTTCATCCTCCTACCCATGTTCTCTGCTTTTGTGTGTGGAGTGAATGATGAGAAATGTAGAATTTTGGGCGGTATTTATAGGCCAGATCTGGTTACGGCGTAACTTAGTATGAGAGTTACGCCGTAACATCAATATCTTCGTATTTGCTTTGGAAAATCTAGTTACGGTGTAACATCTGGAATGAGTTACGCCGTATCTTTAATAAATCATGGTTACGCCATATTTGTGGAAAGAGATACGGCATAGCTTGCAGCGGCGTGGAACATTATTTGACCTAATTAGTTACGGCGTAATCCTAAGATGGAGTTACGCCGTAATCTTCAGTTTAGTTGGTCTTCTGAGCTACGCTTTTGTTATGGCGTAATGTGAGAGAAGTGTTACGCCGTAATTACTTCAAAATGGGAATACTATCATATATCTTCAATAAACTCTCCAAATCCGCGTCTCATTAGCTCCAATGCTCGTAATTTACCTGAAAGTGAAATATAGAGGAAAACAATCGTAAATCCATATAAATGATATAAAATACGAGCATTATCGGGGGAAATTGACACTTAATATTCAGGACTATTTGATGTTATCACCTATTTGAGCCACCTGTCCAACGACATTTCCAGTGCAACCAAAAAATATTGTTTCGTTAAGGCAATGATGATACACGGATGAAATTGAATGTTTCGCACGCATAATCTGTTGATACTGGTATCTTGGCAGGGCAGTTTGGAATTGCAGCCATGGTCGGTATCCTGTTTCAGATTTTTCATTTGCAAATTTGACCCTTTTTGTAGTGTCAACTGCACAACTGTAGTTATGCGGGTGTTTGGTATAATAATTATCATGCTTATAACTTGCTTATTGCGCTTTCAATCAGTGGTTGGTGGTATTCGTTGTCAAGGGTGGGGATGGCTTTGAAGAAGATGAGGTTATCCGCATGTTGGCAGGGCAACCCATGATGGTTGCAGCCACAGTGGTTGATAACTATTTTATTGCTCATGATAACTATTTCAGAATGCAGCAATTTACATGGTGCGATCACAATGTTGATACTCGTTGGTTGACCAATGTTGTGCACACAAACTATAGTATGTTTAGATAGCAGTTGCTAATCTTTTGTGCACACAAACTATACTATGTTTAAAGTCATTGTTCTGAAGGTATTAACTACTCTTTTGTAATTTCAAGTTTGTAAATCAATTTAATAATGATAAAATTAGCGACTCTTTTCATAATCGATGTCAGTTTAGTCTATGTGAATTAGATTTTACTGAAATATTATAACTTCTACTAATGTTTGTGGGTTTGCCATGATTTCAGGTGTTGTTGTGGCGGGGTAGGCTTCCTGAGCTTGCAGCCATGGCAGTGAACTGTATTTTGGTGAGCCACAATGATGTCCTGTTTGCAGCCATAGCTGATTGGATGCCATTTTGGTTGTATACATTTGCTTTGCTGATGCTACAACGCAAAATGTAGCAATTTACATGGCATGCTCGCTTTGGTATGTATGGAGACATGGTTATGTGCGGCTTTGTCATTTGTATTATGTGCAGTGTAGGCGAAGGCCATAATATTTCACAGCTTTTGTTTGTCTTGTTGAGCGAAGTTTGCCGAAAAACATACCTTGGCAGGGTGACCATATGGTTGCAGCCATGATGTTTTTCGGGTACCATTTCCATTGGGCTATCATGAGTTTTTCTGCAAAGTAGCTCTTCCGTGAGTGTAGCTTTTGTTTTTATGTTGCTGTTACACGCGAGCATTTGTTTTTTTTTTTTTTATCTTGGAACTGTTACTGAGATTTTCTTGGGTACCACTTCCAGTGAATGATGTTGTTACAGGCAAGACTTTGGTTTTTATGTTGATACTGGTGAAATCTGATTGTCCGAAACTTTCATTTCATGATCGTCAGTTACAAATACAAAGAAGGCCCCATAAATGTTATTTTGTAGAATTCCAGTTTTTGGCCTGGTTACCCTGCTAAATGGTCACTATTTGTATTCCTTTTTCGAGGCTGTGATGAATTGGGGTTTATTCGGTAAACGCGAGATGACCCGTATCTTGGTAGGGTGACATACAATTGTTGCAGCCATGGCGAGTGTATCCTCTTTGCTTGAATATTCGCCCATCTGAGCCACCTGTCCAGCGACATGTTGTAAAACTGATTGTGGGCTCTTTACCTTTAGCCTTCATTGGTTGCAGACGCAACAAAAAAAGATTGTTTGGTAAGGCAATGATGATACACGTATGAAATTGAATGTTTCGCACGCATAATCTGTTGATACTGGTATCTTGGCAGGCCAGTTTGGAACTATCTTCGGATCAAAATATCGTCGCATAATTTTCAGTGGATATACCTATTGGGATCTAAAAGGCAAACAAAGGCTGTCAGTGAAGATGGCTTTATCCGAATAATGTTGTGCCAATGAGGTATGAGCACAATATATATTACGTTTCTTATTTTACTTTGTGTTGCTCTGTTCATAAAAACACAATACAATGTTGCAACCTTGCTTTATAATTTTTTTGAGAGTGGCTAAAGGCACTTGATGAAAAATCTTGCCATGAGAAATCTTGCTAATTGTTATGTATATATATAAATTATTTATTGCATTTATGTCTTTGGTGAGCATACTTTATCAGCTCCCGTGTGTTGCCAACGCACCCACATCCACATTGTGGTTGTAGTCATACTGGGTCTATGGTACCGTTTCCATAATGTTTGACACTTTTTTGTTTGTCTTGGTAACTGAACTTTGCCAAAAAAACATACCTTGGCGGGGTGACCATATGGTTGCAGCCATGCTATTTTTCAGGTACCACTTCCATTGGGCTATCATCAATTTTTCTACAAATTCACTCTTCTTTTAGTGTGCCTTTTGTTTTTATGTTGCTGTTACACACGAGCATTTGTTTTTTATGGTGGAATTGTTACTGAGGTTTTCTCGGGTACCACTTCCACTTAATGATGATGTTTATATTGATGCTGGTGAAATGTAATTGTCGGAAACTTTGATTTCATGATCATGGGTTACAAATACAAACAAGGCCCCATGAATGTTAAACTGATGCACAAAAGAAAACCACGGATTATAAATTTACTCTAAACCTACTATGTCTGCACCCGTATTTAAGAAAACACACCGCGGCAACACGCAGATTCTCCAACTCGTACTATAACATTAAACAGGAATCAATCTATTTGTTAAAATTTCAACTTTCAACAATTTATAAAATATGTTGTTAAAATTTCAACTTTCAACAATTTATAAAATATGTTTTGAAATGATTATACTTATTTTTATGCATATAATTTAACCTAAAAAACATACACTTATTTACATTTGTGCAACCAGTCTTACACGACCTTTTTTTTATACAAAAACTATTAAAATTTAACTATCACATCCAAAAACCAATAATTTTGTACATTAAAAAATCCCTCTTATTACTAAAAACTTACTCATAGTCAAATTGCATCCATATAATTTTGAGGCGTAATATTAATAAGGTTTAACCAATATCTATAAGGTATAATCAAAAAATATTATTCGAGACAAATTCAATTACATAATACACGTCGTCGTAACGCTCGATTACCATGCTATTTATATTTAAGTATTTTCACTAAATCCTACAAGAATATTGAAAGGACATAGTTGTTGGGTTACGTAAATAATAAACTTGTACACGTATCTCTTATATAATAAGGGAACATATAAATTGAATGAATGAATTTTTTTCATTTGACTAATAGGATAGCTCAATTGCAAAATCGAGTCATCTTATTAGCTAACAAAAGTTAAAATTGAATTTGTTTGGTTAAACTTTTGAAAAATTTGGTGGAAAAAAATTAAAATACGTATGGTCTTATGAGTTTTTTATTTTACTGTTATTATTATTATTATTATTTCAAGAATTTAAGTGTAATTAAACGTTATTGATTGGTTAACTAAATTTATATTCAAACTTTTAAAAAGATGTTAATCTTAAATTTAATTTTGTGGACTTAAGTTAAAATTCTCAACTTTAAAAAAATATATATATTTTTATGTTCAACAAAAATTTCATATAGTTAAAAAAAAAATTTATATAAACAAATACTACTATTATTATTTTTATAATAATAATAATAATAATAATAATAATAATTATTATTATTATTATTATTATTAATTTGAGCACAATACTTAAAACAACATCAGTGGACGCTTACATATTATTGAGTATATGTATAAACTAAATATAACATATATAAAGACTTATATTCAATAAATTTGAATTATGTTAAAATATCAAATTAAACTACTCAAACAATAATAGTATTATACAAAATTGATCATATTTTCAAATTTGAGCAAATATCGTTGAGATATTATTATTAGGTATAGCCATTATTCGAACCTAATCCGTGTTTAATAACTCATGCGTACACAAGTTAAAATTATAATGCGGGTAACGATAAATAATCAAATTGTAATACCAAAAATCCGTAAATGCACGAGGTTATAAGTATTAAAATGAAAGCATGACTTATAAGTACACATCAAACGAAGTTAGTTGAAATATAATTATTAGTTTTATTTATAGTCTGAACCACAGCGTGTAATATCACAGTTACAAAATATTAAACACTGCTAAATTCTTCTATGACTGTTTAATAAACTAAAAATTTAAATTAAAAACATAAATTTAATATATGTGTTAACTCCGTCCGTGCACAAAACTTATAACTAGCATAACGTAAAACACAAAAAAAGGTAACTACAATTTTGTCAATAGCTGATAACAAAAAACAATACCAGAAAAACCACCTCAAATTCATCATGAAACATCATAAGTTTCAATCCTTAATCCTTATATAACACTTTAATTTTAGATCAAATTGTCTATGAATATATACATAAGACTGTGGAATAGTAGTTCGTGAGGCTTGGCTTAATCTATGTGCTGATAATAATCTACTGACTCTCAGAAATAATTTATCTATTTGTGCAAGGAAGCTAACACAATGGAGCAAATGTAAAATGGGTAATAATTGAAACTTGATTGATGGTTTCACACGTGAGCTTGCAATGATCCAAGGTCTCCGAAGTACTCCTGAATCTATTCTTCGTGAACATAAAGTGTTGCAAGATCTTGAAGTTACATGGATGCGTGAAGAAATGTTTTGGCACTAACGTTCGCGTATAAACTGGCTTAATTACAAAGATCGAAATTCTATGTTTTTCACCTTTCTGCCATTCATTGTGGCCAAAAGAATAACATATCAGCCTTGAAAAATGCACAAGGAGATTGGTTGTATGATCCGAATACATACAATTTCTTGTCCAAGATCTTTTAAGGGCTCTATTTCAATCTATGGTCCTCGTGATTTGGAGGAGGATATTAGCATGTTGTGCCCCGCTGTTTCACAAGAAACGAATCTCAAATTGCAAGCTCATGTTTCAATTGAGGAAATTCGTTGGACTCTGAAACAACTTGGCGGTCTCAAAGCTCCCGGTGAAGATGGTTTTTCTTGTATATTCTATTATAAGTACTGGCATTTAGTTGGTGGTTTTTGTATGCAAGGCTATTTCTTATTTCTTCGAGATGGGTCATATGTTTCCTAAAATCAATAAAACTTTAGTTGTGCTTACGAAAGTCCCCCACCTGAAAGTAGTTTCGACCAATTAGTCTTTGTAATTTTATTTACAGGATCATCTCAAAGATTTTATCAAACAGATTGAAATTTGATTGGGAAAATCTTATTTCCTCAGCAATTTGCTTTTATTCTAGGTCGTCAGATTCAAGATTTTATGGTGGTCGTGAATGAAGCTTTTCACAATATTTGAAATAAGAAAAATGGGAACCAGAACATTATGGCCGTCAAAGTTGACTTAACAAAGCTTTTGACAGGGTCGAGTGGGACTTTTTGTTGGCTACAATCAAGAAAATGGGATTTGGAGATGTTTGGTGTAACTGGATTCGTTCTTGTCTTCATGACATATGATTTAGAATTTATGGTGAATGGTGAATCAGTTGGGGTTATTAAACCTCAAAGGGGGCGTAGAAGAGTTTCTTTATCGGGTATCAATGGCGCGAATGTGTCCTGTTATTTCACATATTCTTTTTTGCAAATGATTCATTTTTTTTAAAGCTTATCAGGTTGAATGTAGCAATCTTTTACATATTTTTGATATTTATTGTCGGGCGTTAGGACAAAATGTTAACTTTGAAAAGTCGTCAGCCTTCTTCTCTCCTAATTCCCTAATTACGTTTCAAAATAGCATTTGTGTTGACCTTAGGGTTAAATTGATGGGTCTGAATGATAAATATTGTTGATCTCAGTTGAGCAATTGATCAAGTTGATTAAGTTAGATAAGTCTAACAAAAATAACAATATAGCAAGCTGCCTTGTATCAAAGATTAAACAATATGCGGAATTTAAAGTTTAATGAATAAGAGAATACTTAACACAATTTGTTTCTCACAAAACACTTCAATATATTAATACGAATACTCAAAAGTATTAGGGTTACAAAAACCTTAAAGTGATCGACTCTAGAATAACTTGTACTCTAAATCTAACATATGACCTCCTTTTATAGGCGCTAAGGAGTCCTACTAGGGTTACAATAACTTTCTACACAAGATACACATTATAGAATCTCTTCTATAATTATCTAACCGACTATACAAAATCTATTTTATATTCATTCTTTCTTTACGTTTATATATATTTTAGTTAGGATAAAATGAGAAAAAAAAAATCAAAACAAAAAAGATGAGAAAAAATTACAATCATATATTTTAGATGCACATACAAAAATATATACATCTTTTTTAAACTTTTCTCTCATATTTAAAAAGTGTAGCTAGAAAACATTCTCATTCTTCTTATCTTAGCCTTTCTTTCCTCATTGAATCCTTTCAATCAGTTATTTATTTGAAATTAGATTATTTATTTTCAGGTAAGGGTGTGATTGTATACTAACTAACAATCCATACCTCACTCTAACGAGATTAGTATGTTGTTGATGATGATATATTTTAACTACTTAGTTAAACCTATGAATTAGTTTAAGAGGAGATATTATTGACATACCAAAAGTTTCCAGCATATGAAGAGACAAATTACAGTTACTCATTTTTTTATTGAGAAAATAATGGAAGAAATCAACTAATATTTTAATTAAAAATGCAATTACATCCATTTTTTATAATTTAAATATGTAATGACCCGTTAATCGTCAAACAACAAATTATAACATCGCGATGGCCATTTTATTATCTTTCAATAGACGGTCATTTCATATACTTCTGTCGAAATATTTTTTTTCCTTTTTTACAATATTGAAATTTGCATGACATATCACATGTGATTTAATACTAATATGGAAGTTCAAACACTAAAAACTATAGTAAATTTAGCACAAGTATTGGTGTATAAATCAAAGACTTTTCCCGTTTACTGCAATAAAAAAACGCATATTCATAGCTTTCCAACCATATATAACTCGTTGTATTTGAATTATAGATTATATTAGCTTCTTTATAAAACGTCTATAATCGATTGTGGAAAAAAAATCAAATGGTAAAAATCGCATGTGAATTTATGTCTTTTATCCAACTTTGTCGAATTAACTGCAATAATCTACAATTTGAAATATAACTTTTTTTTATTAGTCATGTGCCGATTGTGTAACTTTTTTTGCTTAACAATTAATTTTTAAGAAAAATAAGATGAAGAATTTGTTATTTGATGTTAAAAAATGAGTGACTATGATTAATCATTTGATATGCCTGAAAACTTTTGGTATATGAATGATCTCTATTTTTATTTTAATTATATATTACCTTTCAAGGTTAACGTTTAAAACTTCTATTTTTATCTTTCCTTAACATTTATCCGTATACAGACGTAAATAAAAACCATATCAATTATTGATTAGTCATGTGCCGATTAACGAATGTTTGTTTTGACCATATCTCTCATCTTCAAAATGTCTCTTTCAATTTTAGGTCTCATAACCTGTATTCACTTGTTAATCCTGAGTATTAGTACATGTTTTATAGCAAAATCAAGACACAAACAACCCTAAAGCCAACTTATTTGTCACATTTGATTTGTTAGGCTTAATCAAATTGCCATTTTTGTTGATGCACATTTTGTCCTTATTTTGTACTTGCGATTTTTGAGGGAATGTACAATTCTTTATTTAATTTGTTAGTTATAAAAATAAAATAATTTTTTTTTAATGATGTATGATTGTGGGTCCGATATGTAAGGTAGCCCAAAATTGCAAGGACAAGAGACCATTGAATTTGATGTGGATTGCTTGAGTGTGTAGGTGCATGATGGGAACATATTCACATGCACATGGGGTTTGTGGGGGCTCCAAATTAGGCCTTCTGGTACTTGTCCACATCTCTCTTTGAAAATCTTTGAATGCCATATTTTATAGTATAACAGGATGTGTGATATTATTGACTTATTGTTTAGAAATAGTATAATGGACTAATCAAGATCTTTGTTTGCTTAGGTAGGAGGATGATTAAGGTTTGTGTTCTAATATCCATGACCCAATTGAGAATATAAACTTTTCACTAAGGTATTGTTTGTTTGTTAACCTCCGAGTCTATATTTGATTCGCATATTTGAATATAAATCTGAGACGAAAAACTCTGAATCTAAATCAAATAATTAGGGGTGGAAATGAGCCGAGCTACTTGTGAAAAGCTCGGGATCGGATCGATAAAAAGCTCGAATGAGTCGAGCCTAAACGAGCTCGAGCCCGAGCTCGAGCCTAAGTTGCAGCTCGTTTATTAATCGAGCTCGAGCTCGAGCTTTACATACAAAGCTCGTTTGGGCTCGCGAGCCTAAATGACATTATAATATTTTAATTATTATACATATATATGAGCAGAGCTCGAGCTTATTAATGAGCTCAATAAAGATATATTACGAGCCGAGCTCGAGCTCGAGCGAAACTTTAACTTTTCATGACCAAATCGTATAAACTTTAACTTCTCATCCAAGTCATATTGGATAAGAGGTTTAAACTTGTTAACGCATCTATAAGAGGGAAAAAACAAACAACTTTAATTGTCAAACACTCTTAATGATTCAGATTTATAGGCTATACAAGGTATTAAGTGATTTTATTAAAAAAACAAAAACAACCTTTAACTATAATTGAAAAATGAATCTACTTGGCTAGTTCACTAGTGGTTAAGAAATAAACTAGCGGGTTAACCCGCGCGTTGCGACGGGAGTGCGTTGCCCTCGATCATTTTATTCACGGGAATGAATTTGCTAAAGTTTTTTTTTTTTTTTTTTTTTTTTTTTTTTTGGCGCACTGTTCATGCGCATGTACTGTTCATGCACATGTTACTGTTCATGCCCCAATGAGTTTTAGTATATATATATAATAAGAATCAAATACTGTACATGGTAAACCAACCCATGAACAAATTATAGATTTGGTCTTTAGCTTAAAAAAGTACAAGCTAGAACTATTTCATATACGATTTACCAAAACAAACTAGTTGATCGAGTTTATAAGAGACGAATAAAAAATCGGCCAAAATTAGAAGCTAAGCAATTTGTAAACAAAACTAGAATTTTGAACCAAATGAGATATTTGGCTCCTGACTAGTTCTTCGGATTTGTAAACGACCATATACTGTCAATCCCTATCAAACTAGAATGATTATAATCAAATGAACATTAATCAGTTAGACTCGTTCCAAATTACCAACACATCAATCCATCAGAGTCCAAAACCAGAAAATGGACTTTTCGTCCACCTGGTCATCAGATTACACGACTTAACATGACATCTTACCAACTTTTCCTAGCTAGCACACAAGATAAGATATGCGTTCAAATAGCCACGTAAATTGTATGGAAACGTGTATTACGTTTTTATACAACTAATTTAGTTAGTTTATCGAATTAAAGGATACGTCAAGTCATCAGCCTAGCATCATGCATGATACAATTATTAACTTTAAAAAAGACAAATGCCATTTACAAAACAAAGAACTATCAAATCTGATTGGTTTATTGCATCACATTAACAAGAACTCCATGTGCAATGATCACACGCGAAACAAACTGTGACAAAACAAGGCCTCATTTAAACCAAGTTTCTAGGTTTAATATATCATATCTTATCAACATGCACAAGAATGTGGTGGAAATTAATCTATCATAATGTAGAAAATCCCATTGTAGGGTTCAACCATTTCCATGATTCTTGATATGTAATTTTGGTAGGAAGTTTGTAAAATCAACATATATATTTATTGTGTTGTGATTTTCTACCGTCTAAAATTATTCTAATCCTTAATAAACATCACTAGGTTAATGATCGATGTTATATCATTCTCAAAGTGTCGTGCATTCTCACTATCACTTTCATAAGTTAAGACCACACTTATCATGCTCACATGCATGTCGACACATTTCAAGCGGTCATAACTTGTATATCGAAAATAAATGATGTAAACTCTTAAGAATGTCGTAAAGTATACTCAATTTTCCATTTCTTTTGTTTTTAATCAAATCGCGACCATCTTTCATTAATTACATGTGTTACTCTAGTCAAAATTAAGTTCTATACACTTTTATTACATGTGGTTTTAGAATAGATTAAGGCATTAAGCTTCTATTCATATCATATATTAGGCATATGATACAAATTTCAACCTTTCATTGTACAACATCATATAATACACATTTAAAATCTCTGAGATATGGAAAAGATATGGTGTATAGTAGTAGAGGCTTGAATGTTTGGATGTAAGTGTGTTTTATACATATTTTAATGGATGTCGCCATCCAAAAGCCAATTTGGGAATAACCCCACTTGGGTTGGAGTCTAGTGTGGTTTTTAGGGTAGAGTGGGGAGAGGGTGCCATACAAGCCTCTAGTCATCCCTCTCATCATGGTGACTCGGAGATGAGAGGGGTCGAGTTTTCAGTCGTGATTCTAAACACATCAGTGTCACCTCATCTCCATTCAATAACACACCAATAACTAAAACACTCCTTCCTCATAACACACCAATAACATGTTATTGAGTCCCACAAAATACCCTACTAAAAATACTCATTCACTCACAATACACAAAATAAAAAATAAGAAAAAACACAAAAGTTATCAATGGCTTGAGCCATTTCACTAACTCAAATTCATTTGGCTCAACTTTGGCATGTTGGCCGGTATGATGACTCACGAATGGCACGACGAATGACATGTTAAATGACTAACATACCTTGTGTTCTAAAGTCTATAATTGAGCAATACATCATCAACTTATGTTGCAATTGTGCTATTAATTGCAAAGCCTAGTGGACTCCACAACAAGTCGTGCAATGCATGTAGATGTATATTCTGTATACGAGTATGTGTGTGCGAGTAGGTATGCATACATACACGTATGCATGGGCGGTGCCACCGTTTGCCGAGGGGGTAACCCTCTGAACTCTTTGAGTATAGTTAGCGTATATGTGTATAACGAGTGTATTTTTTTTGTCGCGTGTTGTTATAGAGTTTTCAGGTTTCGTTTAATACTTCTTTTTAACTTGTGTCTTATTTGAATGACAAAGTTAACATTGTAGTTTCCGGATCATTTAACAACATTTTGCATAACAAAGTTAACTAAACCGTTTAAAGAAACATTTGATCATGTCAATTTTTTTCACCTATATCACTGTATATCACAAATGACTTCAGCGAGAGTTGAATCCATAACTTTTAAGTTGGTGGACAACTCACATACTATTAGACCAAAATTCTTGTATGAATATATCAGATCACATCCAGATATAGATATTTTGACAATATAGATATTTTGACACGTACTTAAAGTTATAAATTTGAGTTATCCTCAATCCACAAATATGACTATATTTTCATTAGTACATGCTAATAGCTAATCATGTTTACATTCAAATGTTAGATAACCGAAAAACAGGTTACTAATTAATTGTAATAACTTTTTATAAATCTGGTATTAAGTGTAAACTATAAGAGTTGAGAGTTAAAAGTACAAAACGTAAAAGTATATATAATAATTAAAAATCATTATATCAAACAATAATATTGATAAACTTTTGGTTTTGTTAATGGAGAAAGATATTGAAAAAAATAAAAAAAACATGTTAAAAAAAATACTTAAAATTTAAATGAATCATATATAACGGAATAAATATAAAAGGGTTATGTTTTGTAATGAATATAGTAGCATACCCTATTATATTATTTTCTAAATGTATTATAGGCTAATTAATTTGTCATTTTTGGCATAATACGTGTTCTCGAACCCTCTGAATTTGGTCCCCGAACCCCCTGTTTTCATTTTGCCTAAATAAACAAGAAAAAACATTAAAAACGTGAGTTAAGTTTGTTATTTTGATCAGATTTATTGTTGATTTCCTTTAGTACTTTGTTGATTTCTGTGTTTTAATTGTACTTGTAAAATTTTGAACTCACTCTGGACCAGTGGCGGAACTTGGCCATTTATTTTGGGGGGGCCGAATTTATTTTGGGGGGGCCGAATCGGAGATTTATTTATAACCTCAACTAAATTACCCCTAAAACCTACAATATTTACATTACGTGTCGTAAATTTTGGGGGGGCCGGGACCCTCCCCTGCCCCCATAAAGGTCCGCCCCTGCTCTGGACATTTTCTAGCTCCCCATTGTAAATGCAAGTAATAGGAAAACTTGTCGAATGAGTCAACTAGTGCGGACACTTATTGACATTTCTTTGTAGTTATGTAAAAGAAATTATTCCGAATAACTCATGTAATAATTTTTGAAGTGGCGAACAATTATTAAGATCTTTTAATGTTACTATATGAATCTAAATAACCAAAACAATAATATAGTGCATCATTAAATATACAATTCTCTAAATGCTTTTTATACTTTGTGGCATGCAAGGAGAGCTTGGAAGAGGCTATGCAACCGCGCATGGTCATTTAAGTGGAAGACAATGTGATAAACGTGGAATCAAGCATGATGTGCAAGATGAGTAAATAAAGTTAGATCTGCCTCTACTTGTAATATTGTGGCGACTAAAAGTATACACCTGGAAAACTTCTACATGAACGGTATGATTATGTCAAGGACTATATGATGGATGATGTGGACAACCATGAAGCTGGTTGAACCGAGACTACCCATGGGTCTAATTTGGCGTCTTCTTTTAAATTTACTCACATTCTACGTATTTAACTCTTTTTTAGTAATATAAATATATTTATCCAAGTAAAGCCCTTTACCAAGAAAAGCTCGATACTTCTCTTTATTTCAATGTGCTTGCCATCGGAATGATTATTTGGTTGTTCTTAGTCAAGTTCTAAAATTAGGTCTTAAGAATAATCCAAGGCTAGTATTCTTATAACGTGACCGTCCAACAATGACGTAGCCGACCAAAATCGATTTGATGTTTAAACATCAAATAATCAGATTGGACGTGACTTGACAATTTACTAGAAATATAAAAGCTTAGAAACGAACGTGAGAAAATTAACCAAGTGCCAACAAGTGGGTTTTCATTGGATAACCAAACTAAAAAAAGCCCAATGAACTAATATGATGGACGAAATGAACTACATGAGCCCATGTTATAACGGCCCATGTATTTTGAATGAACATACGCATCATGCAAACCGTTGTAGAAAAGAGGAACAAACAATGACAAAAGCACTCTTGATTATTATAGTTGTCAAGATCTCGATCTTAATCTTAGCATCTTAATATTTTACGATATTAAAAAAAAAATTGATCCAGATCCTACATAGAATCTTTGCAAGCTTAAAATCTTATAGGATCCCGATCTTAACCATACGATCTTAAGATCTAATTCTATCCGTTCTTACTTTTCTCATATTAAAAACAAAAAAACCTACAAATTTATGAGTTGTTTTTTTGTAGAATTCAAAAAATAACATGTTAATCTTTTTAAACATTAAATAATCGTAATTTAGGACAACATTTCTATGAAACATTCATAATATTTTGTGTTTATAATGTATAATAATTTTTAGATTTGTATGATATTACAAAAACTATTAAGAAATAAAATTAGAGTAGGATCTTAGGATCCCGATCCGATCTTACGATCACGATCTTGCAAAGACGAAAACAATCATGGAAGGGATCCCGATCTTGAAAACCTTGCTCTTGATGATGCAAATTCTCACTACGTTACGGAGAAAATGTTATGGGTTCAGTTGACGTGTTTGTGTTTTTACCCTAAAGTATAATCACATGCAATGTTTTGAAAACCGGGTTTATAATCGACCCGGTCGAGTCACCGGTCACCGGGTCAACCCGGTTTTTCATTAAAAAATAATAATAATAATAACTCGGTCAACCGGTTCGATGGCCGGGTCAATCGGTTCAACCGCCGGGTCAACCCGGTTTTTATAAAAAAAATTGAAAAAAACCAAACCCGGCCGGGTTTCGAGAACGGGGTTGACCCGGGTCACTCAAAACCCGACGGGTCTAACCGGTTAACCCTGTTTTAGAAACCCGGGTTATTTTGACCCGTTTTTTTTCCCGGAACCGGTCAACCCGGGTTTCAAAACATTGGTCACATGGATTCCGTAATGTATTTTAATAATTGGACAACATATTAGTTCTAATATCATATTTTAAGTTGGTGTTAGTAATGACCCCAAACATGATCGTTAATTTAGCGTCACGTCACTTTTCTCTCTTTTCAACCAATATTACTGCTAACATGGTGTAATAACACAACCAACATCACCATCCAAATATCCTCTACATATATACAAATATAACCCAAGATATACTCACACACCTCAAAGAAATTATTTCGTCTCTCTACGTAACTCGGTTGTTCGAACGACCGAGTTCTCTCAAAATTCCATAATCAACGCGTTGAGTGGGGTGAAGTTTCTAAGGATGTGCGTTTTTGGGTGCCAGCGAGAATGTAGACGCGTCATTCATTGTCTATTACCACCAACCTTATGTTTTATGTAACATGAACAATCAAAATACATATAATGAATAATATTCTATTTTATCCTAAATATACCTATAACGGTATTTCAAACTCGACACAAGCTCATAATGTGTACGCACTTTCTTTGGGAGTATGATATGGTTACTTCAACGCAGTAGCTAGTGTCTGCTACTTGAACGTTGGCTCGAGACATTTTTCTATCCTTTCTTTCCCCGAAAAACAGGGTCTCCATACATCATATTTGACATTATACACTCGGATGTGCGGACTTTCCCTATTTCGAGTGTCGGTGGAACATGATATTATGTTTTTATGGATCATTTTTATTATTTTGTTTAGGTGTTTCCATCACAAAATAAATCTGACTTGTATGATACTTTTGTTGCTTTTCGTGCTTTTGTAAATAGCCGATTCAATGTTGACATTAAGGCTTCGCAATATGATCATGGAGGTGAATTTGACAACAATCACTTCTATAACCTTTTCCACAAGCATGACATCCAGTTTTATTCTCATGTCCTAAGACATCTCAACAAAATGGGAAGTCGCAACGAATACACTTAATAATGTTGTCCGCACCCTCCTTTTCAAGCACATATTCCTCACTCATTTTAGGTGGAAACACTTTGTATGGTCGCCAATATCTTAAATATCTTGCCTTCTACTGCCGTTCAAAATGAAATTCCTTTAACTAAACTTTAAATAAACCCCCAACCTATGACCACTTACGCGATTCGGACGTCTTTGCTACCTGCACTTGCACGTTTTCAATAAACTTGTACCTCGCGCCACTCCTTGCATTTTTCTTGCCTACTTATCCTATTAGCGCATTTACTGGTGTCTTAATATTGCGACCAATAAGATTATCATTTCTCGTCATTTATTTTTGACGAAAATGCATTTCCGTTTTGTTCTATGACTCCAAATAACCCGCCTTCATATGATTTTTTACTTCCGTCCATAACGCTCATTCTGGGACAAGTTGGAAGAGGAATTCCTAATTCTTACACGGATGAGACCGTCGCCTATCCTTCCCGACTACTCCACTGCCTCCCAACTGGTGGGCTTGGGTCATATTTATCTTCTAATAATAGATGACCGAGAATCTATTTTGATTGGTCTAGATGGGTCTCGAATTCTTGTGCTTCTTTTGAGTCAGCTTCGGTCTATTTGTAGTTGTTGTGCTTTATCTCTTAGGGTTTGTTTACGTTATTAAGTGGCTTATAAGTATGTGAGTCTTACATGTGGGTCCACGCCTGGTTCTACCACTTATTGGGGAGGACTGGATATTTGATGCCTTGTGTATATAGAGGCTTAGTGGGGAGGAATGGATATTTGATGCCTTGTGTATATAGAGGAAACAATAAAAATGAGTAGGCTTATAAGTATGTGGGTCCTACATGTGAGTCCACGCCTGGTTCTACCACTTATTGGGGAGGACCGGATATTTGATGCCTTGTGTATATAGAGGCTTAGTGGGGATGACTGGATATTTGATGCCTTGTGTATATAGAGGAAACAATAAAAATGAGTAGGCCTCACTTAAGAAAGAAACATTATTAAATTTTTTGAGCCTACTCATGTCACTCAGACCATCTAACAAAAAAAAGAAACGACCCTTTAGCGTTCGGCGATTTTCTTGTGAATGTTTAACAGATTTGTTTCATTCGTAGTTTAAGCTTTCTTTCTTAAATATTGGTGTTTTTCTAAGCGATTTTCTTATGAGTGTTTAAGCGTTAGCTTTGTAGTTTTGGCTTTCTATCTTAACCCACCTCCTTGGAATCAGTTTTTGGGTGTATTTTTGGTTTAGTGGTACCGATTTTTTTCCGAATATAGAAAAAGATATTTGTACCGTACCGAACGAGATTCGAGTCCAAATGCTCATTCGTAACCGTGAGAAAAAACTCTTTTTCAAGAGTAGTGCTACATCCACACAAGATTTACAAAAAAAATTCACACAAGTGATGTGTTATTTGTTGATTGGTGTAGCAAAAAAAAGTGAGAGAAAATATATTTAAACATACCAATCAACAAATATCACATTTGTTGCGTGGATTTCTTTTTGTGAATGTTGTGTGGATGTAGCCGTACTCCTTTTCCAAAGCACATAAACAAATAAGTTGAAAAAAAGAAAAAACAAATAAAAACTTTGGTTGCATACGATTCATAAAAGTGAAACGGTTCCCAAGAGATTCAACATCTTGACTTTCCACAACGTGCACCCCCTCCCCCAAAAAACACACACACACACACTTTCACCAATCGAACCACAAATACAATTCTCAACAATGGATTTCTGGCAGAAAGCCCGCACATTCGCCGAAACCACAGCCAAAAAATCTCAAGACTTCACAATCGAGGCCGCCAAACGGTCCCAAGACCTCACAATCGGCTCCTCAAAGCTCTCAGACCTCATTTCCGAAGCCTCAACCCGATCCAAACAGATCGCTCTCGAAGCTTCCAAAAGATCTAAAGAAATCGCTATCGAAGCCGTTAACAAAGCGGATTTGTTCAAAACTGAAGCTATTAAACGCGCTGATCAGATTAAGTCTCAGATTCCGGTCACTACTATTACGTCACTTGTTGGCGGTGGTGGTGGTGATGAGGCGGTGGCTGAGAAGGCGGTGCATTCCACGGAGGAGTTGGAGAGGTTTGGAGTCACGGAGGAGTTGAGAGAGTTTGTTCAGGAGATTACGGCTAATACGTTTCGCGATTTTCCGTTAGAAGGTAGTTGCTTAACTAGTTATCTACGTTAGCGGTCTCGATTAGTTATGTGCATTATTGGTTACTGTTAGTTAATTAGAAGGTAGTTTATTAGTTACGATTAGTCGATTAGAAGGTAGTTATGTATATAATGAGATGTAATGTGCTGTTAGAGTTAATCTGTAGCCGGAAAATGTGAAATGGTTGGTGAAAAGGTGAAGGAATTGGCTAGACTTGATAAGAGCATTTATCATGTGGTTAAGTGGATAAGTATGTAGAAGGTGAATTATGCGGTTGATTACTGATTAGGTGCTGTTATTAGTTGAAAATGCATATGATAACGAAGTTATGTATAGCATTTTGGAAGTTAGTATTTAATAAGAATGTAGAGAAGACTGGCATTGTTTATGCTGTAGGTCTTTTAAAGTTATCTGCAGGTGCAATACGTTTAATAGCTAAGGACAGTGAGTTCTAAGGTTGTTGGCAATATTAGAAATGAATGTATAGGAATGCGAAATTAATGATTCAACCTGAGAGTCATGAGGTTGGTTTGTGCGTCTGTTATGAAACTCTAGGAGTGGCAGAAAATTTGCTAGGCTTTATAGGGTCATTTACCTTGTTATAAAGTCTGTAAGCATTTATAAATTGTTGGGAATTATAGAAAATTTTCAGCTGAGAAAGTGTGGTTTTGGACGTTTATATGCTATTGGTTTAAGATTATTGTGTGATTTAGTTGTTCTATCTGGAAGAGGCATTTGATTGCATTGAAAAATTGGGATTGAATGCTATGTCTTAAATTAGTATAAGATGATGTCAGTACCTATGGGAACAAAGTGTACCATCTGGAAGTTGCTGACCGTGTTTTTCTTTCCTTGTTCAGAAGTCGTTTGTTATGTTGAAATCATTTTTAAGATATGAAACTGAAAATTTACTGTTTTGTTGCTGGAAAATCCATCTTTAGAAATTATGAAACTTAATCTACAGATTGAGAGAAGTTTGCTACTTTGCTTATATGTACATATATGATATGATAAGTTGATAACCACATTCTGCCTTCATAATATTTTTCATGTTCATTTTTATAAACGTCTTATACTGATTGATCTGTTTAATAATGTTATAATTAGAGTAGTTTATGTGATGCGCAGATGACTCACAAGTGTCTGATATTCCTACAATCTCAAATGTTCGGCAGGATCTTACAAAGTGGCAAGAAACGCATGCTAAACTTATCATCTCAACTGTAAAGGTAACTTCCTGAATCCTTCTGGAGGCAGAGAATACATCTTATGAAATGATATGATTGAATTAGATACTTACCTCGTGTTTACCCTTTACGTACTGAACCATTACTACCCTCTAATAGTTTTGTCGCCTTGTCGGTCTTTGTGATGGCTGAATTTGGTGAATATGTAAAAACGATGAATGGAAAGTTATACCATACATCTTGTTGCACTAATTATCTTAAAGTTCAGTTTGCTGTTTCCATCTTCTTTTGATCTCCAAAATTCTCTTGATATTATCTGACTCCTCATTCTTGATACATAGAACTGAACACTCTTAACAATTTGTTTGCAGTCATGTTTTTTAATCTACTATATCATACCTGCTTGATTTTCAATTTTTTATTCTATTTATTTTTTATCCTTTTTTTTCCCCCCTGTGAATACCATTAATCCATTATATCTAGCACCTTTAGCCAGCTAATACATGCGAAGTGTCACATGCACATGATGACCTTCCGGTTAGCCGGCAAGGCCCAAAAGGAATTGATGGTTCCCATAGGGCTCCAAAATGAGATATATCGTACCAAGCCCCAAAGCTTAGGATCAAGTTTTGTGCTAGTTAGCAACAAATTCCCTCAAGGAGGAAGGCTGTTTTCATAGCTGTAGTTGAGCCTTTTAAGCATACTAATAGTAATACATTATAGCGTTATGGGTTTCTGTTTATTTATATATTTATTATTATTATTATGATTACTATTATTATTATTATTATTTTTGTTGCCATATCTTGCTCATTTTATATCCCAATATTTCACTCTTCTATACGTTGAAACATGAGCTACTACTTGCAAGTTTTATGAACTGACTTATTGTATTCACAATTAGGGCTGTAAACGAACTGAAAGTTCATTGATCAGTTCATGAACCGTCCAATAAAAGTTCGTTTATGCTTGCTTATTTATTAAATGAACAAACATGAACAACATGTTATGTTCGTTTAGTTAAATGAACTAACGTGAACAAAAGTATCGTTTGTTCACTTACGCGTTCACTTACGTTCGTGAACGTCTGATTACGCGATCATTTATGTTCATTTATTTGTTCATCTTTGTATATCATATCTTTTTACTATGTACTTTTAGTAAAATAGTTATACTTATACAAACGAACACACACAGAACATAATGTTATGTTTATTTTTGAATATTTATGCTTGTTTTTGTTTGTTCATTTATGTTCGTTCGTTTAGTCGTTTACGTTCGCTTTAATGTCTTAATGAACGAACACAAACAAGGTCTTGTCCGTGTTGGTTTGTTTGCAGCCCTATTCACAGTAATAGAAAGAGCTCTTTTTTCTGAAGTTCTGCTTTTCACCATATGCCATTGGGTGTAAAAAAAATGGCTAAACAATGACATTTGTTTGGAACTTGCATGAATATAGATTGTTTAGAGCTCCTTTGGTGTGCAGTAGAATGACTGAATATCGAGAAACTGAACTTGTGGAGTGAAAGAACCTGACCTAGATGTTCGTCTTCTGATATCTTACTATAACATTAAGTAGCATTCTGGAACATCATAAATTAATTATATAACTCTGATACCTACTTGCTTGGCATTTGAAGAAATATGCTTAATGACCAACTATACCAGACTTTGACATCATATCTAAGAAAATTTTAAGTGAAAAGGGCCATCTCAAAGACCTAAACTTCTTGAAGATTAGGGAACACTGAACAGTACATTTGAGACTAGGTTACTAGACCCAACAACACTTACTAAAAGCTCTGAAAGCTTCAACGACATGTTTGAATTGTCAACCTTGGTGTGTACAGTTCAAACTCAACCCCAATATACGCTCCTTTACTCTTATCGAGAGCTTCTTTTAGGTGGCCAAGCGTACTCAGTGTGATCATTGTATCAACGAAAAGGGCTTTTTTAAAAACAAACACAATAACCCATCACACTACTTTTAGTACTCTACTACTATTTTCTCAACCGTAAACTAGTGCGCTGCCAATTTTCAAATCACATTTCCACTGCACCTCAGTACAAACGTATTAGGTTTAGTGTTGACCTTAATGATGGCAATCAAAAGAATAAGTGTGCACGCTTTGCTGCCTACTCAAATATATTTCTCTTCTAGTGACTTTTTCATGTGGACAGGCATAAAGTGAACTTTTTTTGGGCAATTTTTGTGTTAAACATGAATGGTGAGTGATTCTGTAAATCCTTTTCAATGTTGGAGTAATTTGATCAGTTCTAAATAGACTATAAATCATATGGTTAGCTTATGATTGCTTGTATAATGAATAGTTGTTAACCAAATCAGCGACTACTTGTGCAATGCACTGATCAAGTTTTTTCCTAAATCTCATATGAAATTTCCAGATTAAAAGCACATCAAATTGTCATCGTAGGCTATTTTTAATACAATAACTCTAGCTCTAGGCTGGCTTCTTCTTATGATTAATAGCGGTAACCTGCAACTTCTTGGGCCACCCATCCCAGCCTAATAATACAAAATCCTGGAGGCCTGGTGATTTGGCTGGCTCCATGTGTTTTGTTGGGTTGGTCTGTGGAATCTGTATGGTCTTCAAATGTGGCCTGCATGGGGTTTTCCATTTCGTATAACAAAAAATAAAATTTTACATGCATCATTGTTCTGGGTGGATCATTGAGAAAAATAAATGTATGCATTATCTAGTGATGCTTGAAGATTTGTTCTTGCGATGGCTAACTAATGATCTACTCTCTTACTATTGATTATTACAGGAAATATCAAAGTTGAGGTACGAGTTGTGCCCACGCTTCATGAAAGAACGAAAGTTCTGGAGGATATATTTTATCTTGGTAAATAGTCATGTCACTCCGTAAGTAACTTACCATTTCATCTGATTCTTCCACATGTTATTGCATTTGTGACCTAAGATTCTCTATTTTTTCTATGATTTACAAAGAGACAGTTGCCTGGTAGTACTTGCATTAACACAAATCACATATAAACCATCACAAGATATAAAGCTTGAATTTTAACCATACTTAGATTACTTCTTTTTGTAAATGATTGAATAAAATAGCCCTTGATATATATATACTGTATCGCGTCAATAAATAGATTATGTAGTTTTGTGATATATGGTTCTGACTTCTGAGGTGCCTCTAGAACCTACTTGTTATTATACAAACAAGCATTTTCTTGAAGAATATCCATATTACCTGTCTCCTATTCTGTTATCCTCTCATTATTCAAAATCGCAATATTGTAACTTCATTTTTAAAAAATAGTTGCAGTGGTGTATTTTGTACTTCTTTATAGATGTTTTTGCTGACTCTGTATTTAACTTGTAATATGATGAATACAGTTATGAAAAACGTTATATGGAAGAAGAAGAAAAAAATAAAAAATCTGCTGAAAACGTGAAAGAGGATGCTGCAGTGGGTAGCCCCGCTCCTGCTCCCACAGCTGAAACTATTTCTAAAACAGAAGCAAGCGGAGAAAAGTCAGAAAACCAGAAGACCAAAACCGCAAGCACGAAGACTTCTGAGCAGGACTTGGATGTCTTTCTTTTGGGAGATCTTGGTGACAGTGATGAAGGACCAGGTATGTTGTCGAGGCGTTTTTTGTTGTATGTTTCTGAGTTAGTCTTAAGCAGTTTAGAATAATTGAGGTGACAAATTGGGTGGGTCTTGCGGGTTGTGTAACATATTGACTTGGGTCAGGTTGGGGCTGGGACACCTTTTTCTTTTTAGGTTTTTATAAGTAGTTAAAGTGGGGAAAAAAACTATTATTACGAAAACTACATTATTTGAATTCGTATATGCATTACAAATACATATTTGGGGAATTGTTTCATGCTACCTGATGCTTTCTACCATCAACTTCTAAATCTTTTAAAATATAGCTTGTCTACAATCCTAGTAATTGATCTTTCTAAGGAAATCAATCTTAAAACTGAGTCTTTTTTCCATATATTTTTAACTCCCGTGTCTCTTCTTTCTCCCATGCACAAAGACTAGACAATTTTCTTTATATAAATTTTGGCAATTTGATTAATTTTCTCTGTTGATGTTTAACATATAGGTGACTTAATGTTGTTTTTTCAGATGACAGAGATGATGGCTTGGATGATGATGATTTTGACAAACTTTGATCTGGTATGAATGATGGTGTATCTTGGGTTCCATATTTAATCTATCTTATTTTTTCAATTTGGAGCGTTTAAATTTTAGATTTTAGGATCATGTCGCCATACCAAATTCATATGTATAATTGTAATCTTACTACCAAACTGAAGCTCTCCCTCTCCAGAATAAAGACGGACTTTTGATTTTGTATATTCCACCTACTGATGTCATAAAGTTTCAATATTGACGTAACTACATTTACTTTTTTACTTAAATGTTTTTGGTTTCATTCAAAGTTATTGCTCGCGAGTCAAATATCAAATTATCTTTTGGAACAGAGAGATTGATACATTTCAACTCCCTATTGTTATAGCACTTCGCTTTCGTTTTTTTTTACCTCCAATAATGGTCTTATTAAATCGTATTATGGCTGTATCATTGCAGAAGACTGAATTAAATTGTGATCTATTTGGAAGGGGGATAAAACAACCGGGTGAATGAAGCCAAATGACAGATTAATCATCAATCATGTGATTTGTATGAGGTATTCCAGGTAATTTTGTTCCTTTGGGGAGTTCTGCAAAGTTATTGATTGTTTCATTTGTTTAGGATACATGTTCTCACTGTTTTTTGTAATCTTTTATAACCTTTATTAATGTTCATATATTGGATGCTTGTACTCTTTCTTCAATTTCTATTTGTAATAGTTTACGTGAAAAAAAAAATCAATTGACAAATTCTAGGGGCTTTCTAATGATTCTTTTAGGTTTATTTTTTTTTGATTTGGTAGTCAATCTCGTTTCATTGGAGACCAAAAAAAAAACTTGGGTCTTTTTTTATTTCTTGCATACTACGACAAAAAACAGGGTTGAACAAACCTACCATTAAACATAAATAGTAACAAATTGTCTAACCAGATTTGTATGATTGGCATATTTACCAACAATTCATTAATTTTCACTCATAACTTCTGGTTTAAAGTAGAAGAAATTTCCTTTAACAAGCGATAGGGTTATTATCACAACACAAGCAATAAGGTTTATACTACCAGTATGATGTTCAATCTTTCAATCATCCTTGCTCACCAAGACAGTTTTTTTGAGTGAGAAGCTACATGTTTAACATAATCGCTTGTAGCGAAATCAAGTGATATCCTTTCGATGCTATGATTTTATCAGAACATGTTTTTGATCGACTGGTATGATTAAAATAATTAGTTTTGTATACATGATGTATAACTGAATTAAAAGTGCCCAGAAAATCCAATACTTCGATGGAGTACTTAACCATATGTTTGTCTTTGCTTAAAGTTATATAAATAATCGATTTTGGAAGAAGAAACGATGGCGTGGTAATAAAATCTAGTGAAAGTTTGCTTAACAACACATCTCAAATGCTTGTTCATTACAATTTGATTGAACCCATCGTGGCATCGTGTAAATACAATCTTCACACAAAAATGACAATAATCACAATCTTCACGCAACTCCGAAATTCGTTACTGGGGGCCTCCACAACACTGGACAACCAAAAGGCCTAACAAAGGTTTGCAATCTATAAATCACCATCAGTATCTTTCGATCATTAATACACCATATCTAATTGACACGCCTTCCTCATACAAGCCTCATCATTTGAATTTTGAACTCATCTTAAGCCGCAACCAAACAAGGACCATAATTGTTGCTTTCATTGTTGAATACTTTACCATTGCGCTTATACGCGTTGTCGATAACAAGAGACAAACCGTATATTTTCCAACTCACTTGAGCAAAATTGTTGATGGTTAAGTATGCTCATTATTGTTTAAACATGCAATAGATTAGTGCACTATCAAAATACAATAGGCTGTTTGAACTAACCAAACTGTTTACGAGTTAGCAACTTATCAGGTGCAAGTAAAGCTTGTTTTTCAGAAGCCAAGGCCAAGTGTTTTTCTTAAAGGACTTATGTAGCTGATAAACTAATAAGCACAAGATGTTTTAAGTTAACCACTTAGGGGTGAGAAAAAACTTGTGATTACCATCATAACTTATGAAAGGTTTTAAATTCATAAAAAGGGAAGGGTTTTACCCGGTTCGAGTATGTGAGGCGGTAGACTCAAATATCGTAAATTAGTTGGTTAAAAAGTCGGAAACTATGTTAGACTGTTAGAGAAAAAGAACTTATCCTGACACCCCCGAAAACAACTAGAAGACTCGAAGCGACTAAAGAACAAAACCTCGTAACCGTGAACCGCAAAAACTTTGTCAACACCTCTATGTCAATCCCCAAACTAGAGGAGTAAATGAGTTGAGCTTTTGTAGAGTAACATGAGCTCGAACTCGACTCGAGCTCGTTCGAGATGAGCTCTATCGAGCCTGAGCTCGAGTTCGAACCCAGAAAATGAGCTAGAAATGTTTAACGGGTCGAGCTTGTGCTTATATAGGACCGAGTCGAGTTATTATCTAGTTTTTCGAGCTTTTAAGTAAAAAATCTTAAATGAACTCTTTCTAATGGTACTTTATAAATATAAACCTCGCCTATACATTTTTCTAAAATGAACTTTTCAATATTATACGTTAGATTCCTACCATAGTAAGTTTTTAAACCGTACACGTGTATAAGGAATTCCTGGGCGTGGGCGAGGCGAGAACCTAGGCGAATGAGTGTCTAGGGCGAGAGCTTTGGGCGTGGTACAGACTAGTAACAAGTGTCTATGTCTAGGCGAGATGTCTGGCGTGTAAAACTAGTTCTAGGCGTAGGCCTGGGCGAGAGGCTAGGCTAGATTGGTTCTTCTGGGCGAGGGCCCTAGGCGTGTACAACTAGTCCTAGGCTAGGCGAGGTTATTTTGTGGGCGAGGGTCCTAGGCGTGTACAACTAGTCCTAGGCGTGCTTCTGGGCGAGGTTATTTTGTGGGTTTGTTTGGTTTTGGTTTTGATTTGGGCGAGAGGAGGCGTGAGCTTGAACTTCAGAACAGAAAGTGACACAAATACCATATGATCGCGTATTGAAGCGACAAGTAGCTGCTGATCATAGGCTAAAGCTTCGAAAAAGAATTATAATATAAGGAAATTGATGAACAACTAGAGGTAGAAAACTTTAAGGAAAATATATAGTGGTTTGGAGTATGATAGTGGCGGTTTCTGATAGCTTTAGTAAACGTAATTAAGGAAATTAGGAATGATGTATCATATTGTATAGAAGTATCAGTCCATTGGAATACGCGAGTCACAACTAATACTGTGAAGTCATGTATCGTAAACTACTAGTAGATGCAGATAATTAGCCCATTTTTGTGCTTTGAAGTCTTATGTTGCCTTAATTTCTCCATTATGTTGCCTGAATTTCTCGCATACATTTTAATGAGCAATGAAAAGGGTCTTGGTTTGAGTTTGCAACTAGTCTCATCGAATATGATTTTTGGTATAGGCTATGATTGTGACATCTCATATTTGTTTATAAAAGTGTTAACCTTGGTATGTGAGGCAATGGAAAGTGACATGTTTTCGTCATTTTGGTAAACTATAGGAAAAAAGTTCACTTTAGTAATATGAGTGTTTATATTGTTTACTTTGATAATTTGCTTTAATTTATATATATTATATATTATATAAGGGTTTATATGTAAATTTACTAGCTTAACGATCCGTGCAGAGCTCGAGTCGAATTCACTAGTATCTTATATTTCAATTTTAGTGATTTTATAAAAGAAAAAAACATATTATGATAAATAATTCAAACTTTTTGAGCCAAGCTCGAGCCTAATTCAAACTTTCTCGAGCCGAGCTCAAGCTTCCCTTACAATAGATAATCAAGCTATCGAGTTAAGCTCATACCAAACAAAATACTATCGAGTCGAGTTGAGCTATGTCAAAATTTTCTACTCGATTCGACTCATTTACACACCATGCCCAAAACCAATGGCAAGATTATCAAGCAATCTATAGCCCCACTTGTCGTTTATTTCACCTCTCATTTATTGTGCGGTGAGTCTTAAATTAATGCTGAATTCATTAACTGATGACATGTCGTCTATCATAATAAGTACAACCATTAAGGGGCATGTGTGTGATTAACAAGTTAACAACCATTAACTTAAGTGATAAAATGCCTTATATCATACGGAGTATCATATTTAGTCAAATAAATGTATATACATTTGAATATTTGATTAATGAGTTAATAATCTTTTGAAGCATTATACTTATCAAGAATGACAGTTCTGCGTTGTGAACTAAAAAAATAACCTTTTTAAACATTAAAGTTGACATTTTTGTTTTTTTTAAGTATCATGACCATATTATGACCATTATACCCTTTCTAAAATTTTTTCGAAATACTTTTTTTTTTCGAAATTTTTTTTCCAAATTTTTTTTTCGAATTTTTTTTTCCAAATACTTTTTTTTTAAAATTTCTGAATTTTTTTTTCGAATTTCTTTTTTTTTGAAATATTTTTCGAATGGTAAAATGGCCATAATATGGTCATAATATTTAAAGAAAGACAAAAATGTCAACTTTAATGTCTAAAAGAGTTATTTTTTAGTTCGCTACGCAGAACTGCTATTCTTGACAAGTACAGTGCTTTAAAAGGTTATTAGCCCTTTGATTAATCATTGATTTATTTTGTAAGATTTTTTCCCTAAGGTGCGAGGGAGTAATCACAATTACACTCTTTTCTTCGTATCATTAAATAGAATTTTACGGAGTAATGTGTTTAAAGAGGTTTAAATTTGCAACCTATACGTTGTAATTGCTAAGGATTTATGATTTGGAGTCGTATCCTCATTAAGTAGGGCCGTGGAGGTCGCATAATAGGTAAGTTGGGGAGTTCGCCAAATCAAGTATAAAGAGGTTTTTCATACGATGCATATCGACGCGCTAACACATCTTATTAGGCGTTTTCAGATGTTAAATACATCTTTGTATATTAACATACATACAATTAGAGATACTAAATTTTTAACATAATAATGTGCTGTTATTTCCTTTCTAAAATCAGTCTTATGTGTTTGAAATATCTCAATAAAATTTGGTAGACTTTTCGACCCATAGATTTCTTGGTTGGTTTATAAACTTTGCCATTATTAATAATACACTATTTTTTATTTTTATTTATTTATTTATTATTATTATTATTATTATTATTATTATTATTATTATTATTATTATTATTTTCAAATATACATACTTTTTCTTCTGCACATTCTCAAAAAATGTGTAAACTTTTTTGGGTTTATTGACCTTTAATTATGTGTAAAAATTGGTTACATTACATAAGTATGAAAATTTCTTGAAAAAACAAAAAATCTTCCACACATCTTTGTAGCAAAAAAGAAAGTTTCTTTAAGGTGTAGTGCAATCTAAGATATGTTCGCACTTATAACCATGTAAATCAATAGTTACACGCAATTTCACACTAGAATAAGTGTGAAGAAATTGGTGTTACAAATTGAAGTGCACACTTATGACTTTAAGTGTAATTTTTTATGTTGCTACAATTATATGTGTGATTTTTCTTTTCACATTTATTAGTGTAACCAATTTTCACACATTATTAGGTGTTGAAAATTCATATTTTACACATTTTTTGAAAATGTGAAAAAAATGTGTAGATTTGATATTTTTTTAGTGACATTTAGTAAATAAAATCAATGGATTTTGATTTTGAACTTACCAAAAACCGATAATAGATAAAATGTGGACCAATTCGGTCCGGTCTAGTGTTTTAGTCCGGTCTGGTCTAACCGTCTAAAAAAGCATATTGGCGGGTTGTGCATTGAACCCGACCAAACCGATGACTGAATGTCCAAATATAAGAGAAAAAGTGGATCGGGGACAAACCGAAATGTCTTGAAAATTTTCTTATATATACTTATTAAATAAAATACAAGTTTGGCCATCCTAAATCAAATGATATACTTTTTAATCATATGAATACGATTATTCATCAATTATATACAACCCAAAATAACCCTTATATCCTTTAACTTGCTAAACCCTTATACCCTTATTCATCAATTATTCAAAACTAGCCAGGTGTTCGCGCATTGCGTTAAAAAAAAAAAAAAAAAAAAAAGAAAGAAAAAGTTACCTTGCAAGCAAATGGATTTGGTTATACATATTTTGTGATTATTGGTGGTGTTGCTAAAAAATTCAAAGTGATGAATATATAAAGAAGATTATAAATTTATATTATGTGCAAATTGATTTTAGATATTTTGCCTTTTGTTTAGTTTATGAGTTATGAGAATAAAGAGAGAAACTGATAGCAACGTTGACAGTAGATCTCGATATTCGCTGAGCTTGTAGACATATAATAAGGGCCCGTTTGATTTGTGGGTTTAGCTTGGGTTTAGATTAGAAAAATGGACCCTATCTCATTTTTAGTTGATTGGTATGATTTGAGTTTGGACTCAATCCCAAATATTAAGGAGTAGGGGAAAGTAGGATAGTGTGGAAGTTTTTATGACAAAAAGAGAGACACATATAAAATTTTCTCTATCTCTCTCCTCTTATATTTTACATAAATAATTTATAAATTATATTTTAATATATAAAATAATTTTAAATATTTTTTCTCTCTCCTACATTAAATACAAATCCAAATCTTAATCCAAATCATAATCCTAAACCCACCGACAAACCAAACGGACCCTAAATGTTTTGGTTTCATTTTCTATGAATCTGAAATGAGTTCTTTTTATGTTGGAAAATTAATAAGCATAAACAAATTAAAGAAGGCAATTTAATAGAGAGCATATTAGTCATTTTCGTTTCCTAAAAATCAAACATTTAATTTTTTAATATGTAGTTTTATGAACTTCAACTACAAGGGAGTACTATATATAGGTAAAAAGAAGAGGTAGTGGTGAAAATAGTCAACTAGTTAATTAATTAATAGCTCACCTCATTTACATTAAACCAACCACTAATAATCAGTCATAAAATCCAATCCAAACAGAATAAACTTCAACAACAACAAAAGTACCCAATCAAAACACACACACACACACTTCTCTCTCCCTTATTCTTTTGCCGGCCACCGACATCCTCATTTTCCGGCACCACTTTCCAACTTCAAGATCCATTTAAACCCCCCTCACTAACATTGTCAATTTTTTTTTATAAAATATAAAAGTATGGGGGCTGAGAAAATGAAGAGGTCAATTAATAATAATAATAAAAGTAATGTGAAGATATGGATTGTAAGGGGTGCAAGTGTGGTGCTGTTATGGACTTGTGTGGTTCAGTTGAGTGCATTAGGTGGTGGGGCTGATCCATCTATGGTTTTAACTAGTACTAATAGTAATACTAATAATGGTGTTGGTGGTAGTGATTCTTCTGTTGTTAATTCTGTTAAGCTGTTGCCAACTGTTCCTGCTAGAGTTCTTCCTCCCAAGAGTCAGTTCTCTTTATTTGTTTTCTACTTTTTGTATGTAGTTTGGATAAGCAATCCCAAACACTCCTTAAGATCAATTTAGATAGTTTGCGATGAGAACCTTGTGTTAGGATTCGAGTTTATGTGTTTCAAAAATATATACGTCTGTTTTGGTTTTTTTCTGCTGCGATATTTAGGATTTGTCAATTGTGCAAGTAATCTTGTTATAAATTCTGTTGGAGCTTTCTAATTATGCTAATAGATTCGATATTCGTTAGTCTTTCTATTTATGTCTTTTCTGTAATTTTATTTCTTTGATATGTATGTTTCTCCGGCTTGAGATTATGCTTTATTTTTTACCTTTAGTTATTTTGTTGATGATTTTTTTGTAATGTATGTAGGGGTTTACAAAAATAATGGTTACTTGATGATTTCATGTAACGGAGGACTTAATCAAATGCGATCTGCTGTGAGTGCTTTCAGTACGAATTGATCCCACAAGATTAATCTATGGCTTATTTTTTCTTCTGGATACAGATAAACGGATTGTCATTTCAATTGTATATTCATAATGCAGATATGTGATATGGTTGCAATTGCGAGATACTTGAATGTTACACTCATAGTTCCTGAGCTGGATAAGACTTCTTTCTGGGCTGATCCAAGGTATGCCAAGTTATATTAGTTTAGCGCATAGAGAATCGTGACAATTGACTTATTGGTGCTATTGTGTAATGGCAGTGAGTTTGAGGACATTTTTGACGTTGATCATTTCATTACGTCCTTGAGAGATGAAGTCCGGATACTTAAACAGCTTCCTGTTAGGCTTAAAAAGAGAGTGGAATTAGGAATCGTGCATACCATGGCTCCCATTAGTTGGTCTAATATTTCATACTACCACAACCAGGTGGAGGTCTTTCGTTCTTTTGTATTCATATTCTATTGATTTCATCACGAAAGCGATTCTAAATTTTTCATGCTTACCTACAGATTCTTCCTTTGATTCAAAGACACAAAGTTTTGCATTTGAATAGAACTGATGCTCGGCTTGCCAATAGTGGTCATCCACTAGACCTTCAGAAGCTGAGGTGCAGAGTAAATTTTAGTGCTTTGAGATTCACTAGTCAGATTGAAGAGTTGGGTAGACGGGTTGTTAACCTTTTGCGAAAAAATGGACCTTTTCTAGTGCTTCACCTCCGATACGAAATGGACATGTTGGCATTTTCTGGCTGTACGCAAGGATGTAACGATGAAGAGGTGGAGGAGTTGACCCGAATGAGGTTTGACCAGCTTACTTTAACAACCCATCGCTGCTATGCTACCATGTAGTCCTCTTATCTTGTGTTTAACTTTCTTTTTTTGGCAGGTATGCTTATCCATGGTGGAAAGAAAAGATCATAAACTCTGACTTGAAAAGGAAAGATGGTTTATGCCCTTTAACTCCTGAAGAGACTGCCCTGGCACTTAGGGCGCTCGACATAGATAGAGATATTCAAATTTACATTGCTGCTGGTGAAATATATGGTGGGGAAAGGAGAATGGCTAGTCTTGCTGCCAGCTATCCAAAGCTGGTTAGCATACAAATCAATGCTATTTTTCTTTTGTCTTTTTCCTATGTCGGTTTAATTTATATATGATTTGACAGGTAAGAAAAGAGACTCTTTTGGGACCCGACGACCTTGGGTTTTTCCAGAACCACTCGTCACAAATGGCAGCATTAGATTATCTTGTATCACTGGAAAGTGATATATTTGTCCCTACTTTTGACGGAAATATGGCGAAAGTTGTTGAAGGTCACCGGAGGTACCATTATGGCATTATGTCTACTTTAATGACTAAACAGCATTGCTTAATAGAGGTGTCCATCCCACCCAGGGGCCACCTCTTCTTATAAATCTGTTTTTATTTTGGAAGTGTTAAAAAGTATTTGACAAGATGCAAACTCTTTTTTATTGGATTTAGTCATTCAGCCCTGAACAACGTTTTTGAAGTTCTATCTTAACTAATCAAGAATCTTGAATACTTTTCAGATACTTGGGCTTTAAGAAGACCATATTACTGGATAGAAAACTGCTAGTCGAATTGATAGACAAATATACGAGTAAATCGTTGAGTTGGGATGAATTCTCGACCGCTGTCAAGGAAGCTCATGCACAGCGCATGGGAAACCCCACAAAAAGATTGATTATTCCAGACCGACCTAAAGAAGAAGACTACTTCTATGCGAATCCAGAAGAATGCTTGCAGCCCTCAGATGAAGAACCTGTGAATATAATGCAATGATGCCCTTCTAGTGGGCCATCATTTTTGTCCATTGCCTCCAAAGATTTTCATGAATCATTACATGCCCTAAAATGCGATTTAAGGCTTTGGAGACACATTGAAGAGGTTCTTTTGCGCGAGCGGAGATGGTGTGTATTATTAATCTCTTTCCCATTCTATTATAAAATGTTTCATTGTTGTCAATAGCTCTAATCCTTGTATAGTAACTGCCCTGACATTCCAGGGTTATACCACCTTCTTATTCATAATTACTAGTGCTTACAGAGAAAGATTTACAATATAGATTTGTTTTCAGCCCCAAATTTTGCAAGGTATACACTTTTAAGCTTATTGCATTCCATTCTCCTAGGATTGTAGAGCCACAGTAGCAAAACGCAAGAAAATGTTACTTCATTGTACTGGTTAAACAAGTTAACGGGTCCGTCCAGACCGTAATTTGATATGGATTGAAATGTTGATTTGCTTTTATCAAAAAACGAAAACTCAAATACACAAGCATATCAGCATATGGTTCTAAAATAGACATGTCCATGATTTTACAATATATATTCAGTGTTAAGAACTTAGCTGGATTATTCATTCACTTGATAGAACATGACAAATATGAAATTATATTTTCTTTCCTCTTATTTTCCAGTTTTTCTTTCAAATACAGCTAATAAAGTTGAAAAACAAAATCATAAGCCTACAAAATATATATATGTGAATATAAAAGTAGCAGATTTTGGTATAACTTGGTGACATGGTGGCGGCTGTTTTTGTGATATTTTAAGCTTATGTCAATTAGTTGTAAATTGTGATGGTGAAAGGTTTGAATAATGCAAGAAAGTGCTATTAGAATACCCTAAATTATTGTTATGTATATATTCTCTTTTACAGTTTTTAATTCATTCCCAATAATGATGTTGACATTATTAAACATACTAAAAAGCTATATTTAGGAAGAGTTATTGTTCAGCTAAACATTCTCTTTAGTCACAATGGGGTTCATTCAATTTCTTAGGAGGACGCAACCTTCATGAATTTTACTTCACTCAATTTGCTTTTCATGGTGGTTACTAGGTTAGATGAGTTAATAACGGTTAAACCACCCGACCTCTGACCTCTTACATATGTAACAGTCACATTGATATTGTTGAAGCTTGCTTAAACATGAATAAGTCCTTTTACGGGCGAATGCTCCTTGAAGTATCAAGTAATGGTTGGGTACTCGGTAATTTCTAAGATGAGTAAACGTCTAAACGAGTGTGGTTTGTAAGTGGGCGAATGATTTCTTGTCATTAATGAATGTCGAATAATATAATATATAAAGTAACCCTAACAACCAATTGGGTCGAAGCCCATACAAAAAAGTCCGGCCTATAGCCTTAGACATATAACGACTAACACTCCCTCGCAGTTTGAGCGGGAGGACACCGAACACTCAAACTGTCACGAAACTCATCAAATAAAGCTGAATGTAATTCCTTGGTGAAGATATCTGCATACTGAAAACGAGAGGACACATGAAGAACTCGAACCTGACCAGTAGCAACCAAATCCTGAAAAAAATGAATATCAATCTCGATGTGCTTGGTCCGCTGATGCTGAACCTGATTAGAAGACAAGTACACAACACTCACATTATCACAGTAAACAATAGTAGCCGAAGATAGAGGAGTATGAAGCTCATGAAGCAAATTCTGTAACCAACATGTCTCAGCTACAACATTGGCAACAACACGATACTCGGCCTCAACACTGGAACGAGAAAGCGTAGGCTGACGCTTAAAGGACCAGGAGAGTAAGTTGTTGCCAAGAAACACACAATAAACAGAAGTGGATCTCCGAGTAGTAGGACAACCAGCCCAATCTGCATCTGAATAAGCAACCAACGAAGTAGTAAATGAGGAGAACAATTGTAAACCATAATCCAAAGTCCCCCGAACATAGAGGTGCACATCGTAACCGGTTAACCGAACCGTATCCGAAAACAAACCGAAAAACCCAACCGGTCAAAACCGGTTTTGACCCAAACCGGTCCGGTTTTTATCCTAACCGCCGGTTAGGAACCGGTTCCTAGTTTTGAGAAAAACCCCGGTTTGAAGACCAGTCTTTATTAACCGGTAACCGTAACCGGTTTTTTTGGTAGGGGCGGGTTTTTTTGGGATTTTTTTGAATTTTAAAATTTTGAATTTGAAATTTTGAAAAAGGGGCGGGAAGGAGGGGGGGGGGGATATTATTAAATATGTTTCAAAAATTACCATTTTGCCATACAAATGTTAGTATAAATAGATGTGTTATGTATTTGGTTAACTACCACTTTCAAGCAATCAAAAAACACTCAAAAAAATCAAAACCGAAAGTATTTCACTAAACACTAATGGAAAGTTCAAACACCAACAACACCACCAACACCGAAGCTGGTTCAACAAGTGCAGCGACGGTTCTCAAAGTTTTACCATGCAACCGTGTAAAAGATCCATGGGAACACTACAACTACGTCCTAATGTCGGGCGATAAGAAAAAGGCTCAATGTAAACTTTGCTTGAGTATATTGTCTGCCGGTTCCAACTCGACGTTGAGGGCTCATATCAAACAAAAGTATTGCAAGGCACTCAAATCGGTTCCGGAAGCCTGTCAATCGTCCATGGCTCGAGACGGGACTATTTTTGCATACGATCATGATTTACTCCGTCAAAAATTGGCCGGTTTGGTGATTCAACGTGGTTTGCCGTTCAACCACTATGACGACGATGCGACGACGGAGGTGTACCAGAATTATATGCAACCGCAGTACCATCATGTAAGTCGTATGACTCTAAAATGCGATGCTATGAAAATGTGGAAAACGGCTAAGCAAGATTTAAAAAAATACTTTTTTAAATTTAGATGCTTGTGTTAATTTAACAACCGATGTTTGGGACGCTCCTCATAATTTGCCATTTTCGTACCTTTGTGTTACCGCACATTGGGTTGATCCCGAAAGTTGGCAAATGATGAAGCGAGTCGTAGCATTTGAAGACTTTCCGGTTCCTCACACCGGAGAAGCTTTATACAAATTGTTGAGAAAAGTGTTTCATAAGTTTAACTCGACATAATTTTTTTTTCAATAACGTTGGATAATGCTAGTAACAACACAAATGCAATGGGTAGACTAAAAATGGAATACGAGCCACCTTGTAGTGGCGATTTTTTTCATAGTCGATGTGTTTCACACATCATGAACTTGGCCGTGCAAGCGGGATTAAAAGATCCGCATTTGAGTGAAGTGAAAGAAAGTTTTAAAAGAATGTTAACCGAGGTTTTTAAAAAGGGTAATAAAAGATATAATGCATACATTCGGTTGTGTGAAAATGCGGGGAAACCTTGGTTACAACCTTGTTGGGATATTGAAACAAGATGGAACTCCACTTATCTCATGTTCATAAGTGGTTTAAAACAAAAGGTGACTTTGCAATATTTTCATGATGAGAAATTGTCGGGAAGGGGTAGGTGTCGTCCATTTAATGCCGATCATTGGGATACTATTGAAAAACTAACCCGACTACTTGAAGTTTTTTACAACGCAACAAAAAAATTGTCGGGAGTTTATTATCCAACGGCTCATTTGGTACTCGAGCAACTATTCTTGATGTCTTCACAAATTTCCGCATTTGAATTTCATGGTGGTGTTTATACAAGCATGGTTTCCGGGATGAAAGAAAAGCTTTTGAAATATTTTGAAACTTTGCCACCGTTAGTTACTTGTGCGGCCGCATTAAATCCATGTTATAATGTAAGTGGGGTAGAGGTGCTTATCGACTCGATTGTGAGTGATTTGGGTTGTTTCGCGTCAAACCCAAACTATGCTGATAATGCAAAAGAGTCCTTTGGCCATTCTTTTAAAAGTTTGTGGGAATATTATTTTGAAAAATATGGTAACCCACCTCCTACTGTGACCGAGTCTTCTTCATCATCATCAAGGGGTTTTAGAGGGAATCCGATACTTGCTTTGCATAAAAAGATAAGAGATAATCCCAACAAACGGTCAAAAAATGATCGTTTCGCGAACAGTGAATATGAAAGAAATACCACAACCGATTTTTTCTCACATATTCCGCCAGAGCAAGTTGAAAACTTTGATGTGTTGGCGTTTTGGAAAGCAAAGGAAGCAATGTTTCCCGTTCTATCCCGAATGGCTCGTGATGTACTAAGTGTACAAGCTACTTCGGTAGCTTCTGAATCCGCTTTTTCAACAAGTGGAAGGGTTTTATCAAATCTGAGAAACAGACTCACACCGGCTTCTTTGGAGATGTGTATGGGTTTGAAAGATCACTCGGACGCAATGAAGCGAGTGCAAGATAAAACTAATCTTGAAAATGCCGCAGACTTCGAAGGGGAGGTCTACGTGGAAGAGGCACAAGTGGGTGAAATCGAGATACTTTCCAATGAAGAATTAAGACAAGATGCAGCTGCTCAAGAAGCTAGGGGATCCAATGACGACTATTAGGACTTTTATGCTTACGTATTATGTTTTAAGTTATGTATTTCCTCTGTATGTAAAGAAGCAATAATCCTCTATAACAAACTATCACACGGAGTAGTGAGAACAATATCATCCACATAAAGTAACAAAAATGCCGTATCATCACCCTGTTGGTATATAAATAATGAGGAATCAAAACGACTAGTACTAAACCTAACTGTAGTAATGTAAGCAGCAAACCGCTGAAACCAAGCCCGAGGAGCCTGCTTAAGCTCATAAAGAGACCGCTGCAATAACAAACATAATCCGGATACTCCGGATCCTGAAAACCGGGAGGCTGAGGCATATAAATAGTCTCAGCTAAATCACAATGTAAAAAAGCATTCTTGACATCAAGCTGGTGAACAAGCCAATGTCGAGAAATAGCTAAACTAAGTATAGTCCGAATGGTGCCCGGCTTAACAACCGGACTAAAAGTCTCATCAACATCCACACCCTCAACCTGTGTACTACCATTGGCAACAAGACGTGTCTTATATCGACTAATAGTGCCACCATCCAAATACTTATGGCGAAATAACCACATACAATGAACTATATTGGCACCCTCAGGCCTAGGTACACGAGTCCAAGTTTTATTTCTAATAAGTGCATTATACTCATCATACATAGCGTTTCGCCAATTAGGATCATTAAAAGCTTCCTTATACGATTTTGGTAGAGGATACACCGTAGACACATGACCAGCATAACGGGGATTGGGACGACGAGTCCCGACACGAGAACGTATGACCATAGGATGAGTTGACACGGGGTTGGGAATTTGAGTGGTAGTGGGGGCAGGCTCAGGGATATTAACAACGGGTTGTTGAACCAGGGGAGTTTGAGAAGGTGGACTAGGTGGTGGTGTAGGTGTGGGTGGTGTAGGAGTATTAGGAACCGGGAAGGGAATTTGAGTAATAGATGAAGTGCATATAATAGTGGAAAAAACATCGGATGAATCATCCAAAAAATCATATGAGGGACTCACAGTCGGGGTCATGGACCCAAACGGAAAAACAGTTTCATCAAAGGTAACATGGCGAGAGATGATAATTGTATTGGTGTTAAGGTCAAGGCAACGATAACCACGGTGATCAGTGGCATGGCCTAAAAATATAGATGGCGTGGCTCGGGCTCCAAGTTTGTTGTTGTTATCAAGGTGAGGGTAACAAAGACACCCAAAGGTACGTATAATACTTTAATCAGGTGTGGTTTCAAAAAGGCGGGTAAATGGGATTTCATTGTCTATGGCACGGGAGGGTAAAATATTTAATAAGTAAACGGTCATATTAAGAGCTTCAGCCCAATAATTAGGAGGTAAACGAGCCTGAAACAATAACGTACGGATAATGTTGTTAATGGTTCGGATCATCCTTTCAGATTTCTCGTTTTGTTGTGATGTACGTGGACAAGAAAAGCGAAACTGAATCCCATTACCTGTAAATAATTTATGAAAGGTATGGTTATCAAATTCACCACCATGATCACACTTAAATGACTTTATTTCACACTTAAATTGAGTGTGAACAAAACTACGAAACAACTGAAATTTAGACAAAACATCAGACTTATTCATTAACGGATAAACCCAAACATACTGCGAATAATGATCCAAAAATAAAACATAATACTCCCTCCATCCCAAAATTATTGTCCACTATTGACTTTTTTAGTCTTTCTTCTTCAACTTTGACAATAATTATTTTTGTTTGTGTTATATAATACTTGATGAAAAATATATGAATGTATTGGGCTTTAAATGTATTTTTCATTAGTATAATTTTCATCAACTATTATATAACACAAATAAATATATTAATGGTCAAAGTTAAACAAGAAAGACTAGTCAAAGTCAAACGGAACAATAAAAATGGGACGGAGGGAGTATCTGTCACAATTCCCAAATTCCGGTCATTTCTTAAATTATATATGCATCATATTAGTTCGTTCATGGCATTTCATTTCACATTTAACGCGTTATTTTTCATATTAAATAAACGTTATCGCGTGAGTTATTATTTAAATATTTAATCCGTTACTTTCAAAAATGATCCTGACATATTTTTATACTTACAATTGGCTTATAAAAACTATATTTTGACTTTATCTAATGTTTTAAATTTATTTGGTACATAAATCGTTAAAGTTAAATTATTACGACGTTTTTCTTAAATATTTCACGATAATTATTTTATCACTCAAATTTTTCAAGGAATGTATTTTTATAATTTTTATGATCTCATTACATTCTATTTTGACCTATTAAAAACTTACTTGTACCAAATATCTCCATTTACCTTTACTTATACATTTTCCTATATTTATATCATTTACTTACATTATATATACACAAGTTTAAAAAAAAAAAAAAAAAAAAAA
>BPTQ01000008.1:289620747-289703353 GCA_019973895.1 Chrysanthemum seticuspe | reverse complement strand
ATCCCCTTGATGGGTCCAACATTGTTGACACAAACTTCACCGTGGACACCATTTTTGGCGTATGGCTGGGAGATAAGCTAACCGGTGTGACCAGAGGAGACCAAGTGGCTTTTTTTGTTGTATTCATGTATATTACTATGACAAAAAATGGTGTATATCCAAATGCGATTTCACCAACAACAAAAGCCAAGCTAAGGCTTTTTGAGGTATTCATGTATTTAGAAAAGACAATGTAGCAGAATACCTCAATAGATCTAGAGAAAAGGACTTTTTTTGCAGGTTGACGCTTGAAATTTAAAATATTTATTTCTGCCATTCAAATTGACTGGAAAGAATGCAATGCTTGTGTACGTTAAGGCAGCTACATGCATCTTTGCAGGATTTATAAATGTATGGTATTCTGATGATCCTCACAATACAGTGGTAAGTTTTGACGTATCCGTTCGACTAACTTAACAAACCTAAATTTTAATTAAGTTTTGAAATGGATACAGATAGATAGGATTCGTGAACACATCTTTATCGGAGTTTGGCATTCAAGAAAAGCAGGTTGCCTACAAGCAGGGAAGGGTGAGATAAAAAGATGAAAAAAAACGTTCAATAGGCACTGTTTTTACAAGAGCCGTGGATAGCAATGGAGACCCGAAAAGAGCTGTTCAAAGCAAGGTTGTCAGTTAACCGGGGCTGCCATCAAATAATACCCAATGTTACAGGTCACCTTGCTATTAAAACATATTTTATCATCATATTAGTTGCAGTTACTCTAAAAGGGTGTTTGGAATTGATTATAAAATTTGGGGCACTAGCAATTGTCAGATATTTAGATGTTTTACTAAAATTTTTGAACTATATGCTTACACTCCATGTTTCTGGTTATGAGGCATTTTTCTAGATGGGTAACGAGTCTTTTGTCTTGAACAAAATAAGCATAGGTGACAACAGACTTAGGTCCATGTACTGTGAGCTACTACACATGTAACACCTTTGTTTAAGTATATATTAGATCATGTTTATTATTGCGAAAAAAATAGCGTCTTTCATTCATTGTTAGATTTTTAGAGGAAAAAAAAAAAAAAAAAAAAAAAAAAAAAAAAAAAAACCTTGGTAGTTATATCATTTGGATTCTTTTTGATATAATAAAAATCTTTATAATCAAAGGTTCTCTATAACTAAAAGTATTTGTCTAAACTGTGGTTTCAGGTCCTTATGATCAGATTTTTACTATTGCTTAGGCTTTTAGCTGGGAAAATAAGTACTCTTACTTTTTTTTATTTTATAAATACTCCGTAACTAGATTAGGCTTTTGGCCTACCCACAATCCTCCTACTTTTCTTCATACAAATCTGATCTCTCACTCTGTGTCCCTCTTTTTTGCTTTTCACCGAGTTTTTTCCACAGCCCACCCCCATCAATTATGGTCTTTTCAGTATTTGTCCATTTTCAATAGTAAATATATGACACTGGATTACGCACCACAACCAAATTTAGCCATGCAGTAGCAAGTTGAGTTAGAGTGTGATCCTCGTCAATCTGTTGCATAATTCTCAGTTGTTTCTCCGCATAATCTGATCTATGCATCTTGAGGAAAATTTGAACATTCAAGGCGTTCCTGAAAGTATAAAATGCAACAGAATTGAACGTCTTAAAGAAAAGTTTTATTGAAGTGCAATATGCAGAAACTTAACCAAATGTTCATTATAAGCGCTACTTCAGGGTTTAAGATGCTATGGAACGATTGAAAAATCAACAGCTACTGCTGTATATGCTTCTAATATGAGGTCGGTGGTGTTGTGTAAGGATTCAATTTGCTTTTGTATGTTGCGTAATCGATCAAAGTTTAATCCGTCATTTTGTAACACCTTTTTATTTATCAATAATATAATTCTTCATTAAAATATCTGCAGCTTTAGATGGAAACTATCTAAGACCTCCTAAATCCAACAAATGATAACATTTCAATTGTTGAGGATCTAAAAACTGGTGATGTTTCTGTACCAGCTGCAACTCTGGTAGATATATGGAGTCACTACGATTTTATGGAGTTATTAAGGCTGGGGGAAGCTCATTGAGTCACTGCTAACACGGATGTCGACCGTTCTTTAAAAAAATGTTACACGGACGTTCTTGCTGGTGAAAGAAGGAGTGTCACATTTTTCCTCAGTAGTGCATCTACTCAAGTATTTGCTGATGCTACTCTTTGTCCATTTGAAGCTTTTTTCAATTCTTTTTATAATGTGCAGAACCACCTCTCGGGTTGAGTAATGGGTGAAAATGAGGCTTATCATGGGGCTTGGGGTTACGTAGCAATGTGTATTGGGATGAAATCAATAAGTAGAAATATGTTAAATTTCAGTTTGTGTTGCATTTGTGCGTGCCTAATATGGATTGTCATTTTATGTGTCGAAACTTTTATGTAAAGGTGCTAATCTTCTCTTCATTAATGAGGGGAACTTAAAACTTGCGGATTTTTAGTATATAGTTGTCCTATTCATTTTACTGTAGATAACCTGCCGTATAAATGTTATTGTGCTATATACTGCTTTAGACGTTGTATAATGTTATTATGCTATACACTGCTCTAGACGTTGCACAAGCTTCTTATTAGTAATTAGTTGAAATGGAAAAATGGGAGTATGAACTAGACCGGGTCAAAATGGGTTGGTCAGGGTCATAAGTTGAACTTAAAGAATCAATATTACTTACACAAAGAAAGCAATCTTGATTACTCCATAATTTTGCTTTATTTAGGTGTAATGAGTCAAAATAAGCCATTATTTTACGCCTTACGGCACGGGTTGGATTAGGCTCCACTTGAAAACATTTTCTTCAATATGTTTCTCGATTTTTTTTTTACAGAATTATGTCTATTTTATTTGAATAAGTGTATAATTAAAACAATTATCTAATTCTGGAACAAAACTATGAGGACTTATGCATTTTGATTATAGAAGTTTATGAATCTCATTGATTATAGAAATTTGTTCAATAAAAGAAAGTTGTTTTCTTGAGGTTGTTTTTATTATTTCAAAAAGTCACTTAAACCACAAATTTGACCGAGTATGAGTGTATACATGACTGCACGTGAATGGTCCAAAAGTTGATAAATTGTGGCTAATTTGTCTGCATGTTTTGGTACATATTTTTTTATCAACAAATGATAAGAGCAACACAACCTCATTGGAAGAAGCTTGCTTGAATTAAAATTGCAGCTTGATAAGGGGTATGCAGTTGAACATCTACGACATTGTTGAAGTACAGGTAACAATAGTTATATGTTTGGACACGATTTGAAGAGTAAAATTATATGATATTTTACATTTGCTTTAGTTATTTCTTGACTCAAACATGTATTTGGATAATAAGAGGATAATTATATTAGCCTGACTCATGTAAAATCGTCATTTTGATAAAAACATCCAACCTTATATCTTAATTATGTAAAATCGTCATTTTCATGGGGCGTGAATAGTGAGCTAATCACATTGTTAACTGCACGATTTGAGCACAACACGTTGTTGGTATAATTATTTTCCATTAGCAGGTCATCATGATTTTTCTATTAATTATACTTCGTTTTCATTATTATTAGATGTTCATATAATTAATAGTCAGTGACCATGCTTTTGTACGCTAATTAGATAGGTCAATGTGCATATATGTGATACATTGTTGTCTGATTAATAGTCAATATTCTGTTGCATATACATATACCGTTCGCATCTTCACTTCATAACCATACCAACCATCATGGCATCACTTACTGCCGAGATCTATCGATGATTCCCGTGTCACTATCGATTATTTTGGAAATTGCAGCATTTCCATCATATAACTTCGGCCACTGTATTTCATTAAATATCTTCACTGTACCGCATAGAGTGCCATCTCCTCCAATTATATTCTCTTGCACGCATTTATACCGATTAAGGACCCAGCTACTGAATTTCATTGGATATATGGCCGGTGAGGTGGGTTGGGCAATGGGCTGAAACGGGAAATTTAACTGTAGATGAAAACGGGATGGGTCAAGCTAGGTTCAAGTACCTTTTTCCCATTTACTAAAACTAAGGTCAAACGGGTCGGTATGGGTCAAATGGTTCAGTTTCATGGTTATTGGACGGGTCAAATGGGTCTGTTTTAGTGTGGGTTAAAACGTGGCGGCTTAATATGGTTTCAAGCACTTTATTGTGTAAATTAGGATTATAAAAACAATGACTGCAATAATAATCCAATTCTAAATCCTTAAATAGAACTCATCTAAGATGTTGCATTAATAAAAAAAAAAAACTCTTGATGACATTAAATCCGTTTGACCCATTCAACTTTTAGCTAGATTTTTCTTTCACCAACCTAAATTGAACTAATCATCATTGGTGATAGTGCATCTTTTACTTTACACCCAATAGGTTACAGGCATCTACTAACTAAGTTTATGTAATGTTTGTAGTCTTAACGACATATCAGATAAAACATTTTTAAAGTAGTGCATACCTTGGTCAAAAATCCTAATGTGCTACTTAGTCTTTTTGGACGTTATAAATCAAAGAGTAGTCTCGGTTGATATACCTCTTAATGATTCAAATATTAATCAAATGAACCTTGCATTTCAGATCTGGTTTGTGGTATGATGAGAAATAGATTTTCCGACACTGAAAGCAAGGAGATATCTACTTTCTTTGAACGATCTTATGGTCGTCTAGAAACATGGTTTCAATGATTTAATACCACGCAATTAGGTAATTGTTGATCATTTCAATATTGTCTTGGTTTCTTTTCTTTTATAACTCATTAACAATTCTCTCTTTAAAATGTGTACATATGCCACAATTTAGACAAGTGGAAGAAAGGCAACAAAGAGAACAAGCAAGAGTAAGATAAAGTGTAAGGATTTCAAAAGCAAACCAAGATGACAATGTTAGAGTAACTGGTATGAATGTGTTTAGTTCATCAACATGTTTTTTTTTTTTTTTTTTTAAATAACACTATTTTAAGCCACTGAATCTGTTAATGTAGTAGCCACTGAAATTCTTTTGTATCATTTTAGCTGATCAACTGCAAATTTTTATGGTAAAATCTCTCATTGCTATTGTCTGGTGTAGAATAGATAAATGGGTTATACGGATTAGTTAATTACTTCTATAGAAGTATACTGATTGTTAGGTATTTCATGTAATTTTATGGATTAAATAGGTACTATGGATTGTACGAGAAAGTTAAGTACAATTGTCCTCATTGGTTCCAATTCCACATTCTGCATGTTTAACAGGTGCCCGGATATAGCCAGGTTCTATTGATCATGTCCCCTTCCCAACAGTTAGAACTTCTCATTCCATGGCAAGGTTCTTTGGAGTTCATGGTAGAGTCATCTTGGGTTTGGTATGATGGAAAAGAAAGGGGAGAATAGGAAAAAGAATGCATTCCCACGTTTGTTTCATATATGGAATGGAAACGGATCATCAAAGTTCCATTCCCAATCTTCAATTTTGATTCTTTAAAAAAAATAAAGAAAGCTGGAGAATGAGAATTTCTAAAGGGCCCTGTGAATGGAAGCGACATAAAAAAAGAGGGGGCTAAAACGCATGCGATGCACAATACGTATTAAAATCAAAACAAAAAAAAACCCTAGCAGACAATTTTCCCTAGACTGGTTATCTTCATCAACTGTGTTTTTCATCTTCAACAAATGTAAATATTTTTTTTTCTTTTTTTTTTCTTAAAGATTGGTGTAGAATCTATCCCCTGACACAATTTTCTTCTCTTGAATATTGTATGGATTGTGTATACAAGTGTTTTGCATATACATTTTAATTATGTTGATAACCACGATGCATATCAGTAGTTTAATTTATACATTACCTACATTGTTGTGCCATGCATGTGTAGCAATTATGTATCGATTATTCGTTTTACATCAATCTCTCCATTAATTAAATGATCATGTATACGCCAAAATATCCCCCTTGAAAGCGCCTACCAAGAAATGAGAAAAAAAAGCACATGAGGAGATGACCAGTTCTATTAAGAAATCGTTTATAATGTTGGTTTACTGAGCTTGATACCTTTCTAGGTAGCTAGATGTTTTAAAAGTAACTTTATCTAGTCAAACATAGAAGATTGCTACTTAATTTTTGGCCTGGGTAAGTAAAATTAACAGTGATTGGAACTATGACTATATGAGAAGGTCACTAATCAGCCTTTTTTTTTTTTTTTTTTTTTTTTTTTTTTTTGTACATATACTAAGCCATTCACTCGACATCAATGGCGGACCCATAAGAAAATCAAAGGTAATTCCTATAAGGTGATCTAACGAAATTATGGTTGATTAGCTCTTGACATCACTAGATGATATATGCCTTTTTAAAAGATTACATGGTTAATTGCTAATGATGGAGTTATGTTTGTAAATGTTGGTCTCTTGTGTTCATAATAAAGCTTAAGAAGAAATATTCAATAAATTATGTACACTTTTAGTACGCAACTCACCTAATTACGATGATGATACTTTTTATTGTTTTCTCTTTCAAGTATTTATAACATGTATGGAATTATATGACTTAATAATAAAAAATATCAATAAAAAAAAACCCTTAATATGTATTTTATTTTTATGTCATACCAAACAAAGGAATGAATTCTCTCATTTATTCCGACAATGTATTCCTTATTTTCCCCAAACAGTTGAATGTCTCCTCTTATCCAAATGTCATTCTTTTTCCCTGCCTTTCCATTCTACACTACATTTCCATTCTCTGTGATTCAGCCGTACCATAAGGTCTGCATGATCCATTTTGTTTTTATGATTTTTGGTAATTTTAGATATTTGACTCTTCTTTAGACAAATGAGTTATAGTAAAAAAACAGTTTAGATAATTGGCCAGATGCATGAAATTCTTAATGAAAAAGTTTCTCTGTTGTAGGAGAAAAGGCCTTGAGAGAAGACAAGATGAAGATAGAGGACAAGTATATGTGGGCAATTGTTGATGGTGTCAAAAAGAAGGTATTGTAGCTAGCTTTAGCTATTTTAACAACACAAAGTTCTCTTTATTATCGTTTAATGATTGATCGTGGACATTCTTGTGGCTTCAAACATTTTATAATCATTTTTTATCTTTAATAAAGTCCTTAAGTATATATTCGTTAATTGATGTTGGAGATTGGAAATTTCAGAGTTGAATCACTTACTTAACATAGAAATTGCACAGCGTGTACGTTGAATGTACCCCTTTCTTACCAGTATACTGGGACTATCATTGAGGGTATATCCCCCCCTTTCAAATCCTTTTAGCGTTCATGAACACTGACATTTCCATCGACCTTTTAATTAAAATATCATTTTATCATGCTGTAGTTATTATTCTTCCCCGTATCAGGAGATGACCAAGTAAGTGTGGTTGCAACTAATGTTCCTTAAATAAATACATAGATACTTTAAATATGTTTAGAGATAGTTACCCTTATATATGTACAGAAAACAAGAAATGTTTGTGCAGAATGATTATGATATTGTTTTACTTAATCATTGTTAATTCAATTTTTTTACATAATGGTCTTGAAAGAGCTACATGGTACCTATCTAGCAGTTACTGTTTCAGGTACTACTTATCTCAGGTATACACTAGAGAACTCATTCTAATCAACATTACTCAAGAGTGATGGTGGATCCTTTGACTACATTGATCCATAGGAATCCTCTTCATATTCATGTGCAAATAATCAATCTCCCAACAATAAAGTGAGTATCCTTTTGCCTAAATGACAAAAGAGATTTAATCACAACTAGAAAAGAATATGATAAACTGAAGCTACAAGATTAGTATGCTCACTTAATGAACGGAACCCCTTAAATACTTTAACCAAAGTTGTAAGACTCTTTTGAGGCTCTGCCCTAGCACGAACAAGTATCATGGGCTTGTGTAGGTTGTTATAGAAGGGCATTCTCTTCTTGAAATAATTTTAAGGACTTATCATCATATTAAACTTGAAAAATGTTAATGAACTACATCCCAGGAGAAATTACATGCCATTTACTTAGGTGGATAATTCTAGAACTAAAGGAAAGAAGGAACACGAATAAAAGCTGGTGATGTTACCAAACACTCTAACCTGATGATTTTATGTTGAAATATTAATAATCAGTGTAAAGGCATATCGAAACACCCTTTAATGAATAAAAAAATGGATATGACAAATTGATCATCAATTCATCATTTGTTATTTACTATTACTGCTATGCTATGACGTGTTAGGATTTTGTTAAAGTACTATATACAATAACTAAAAAACATAATTAACAAAAACAAAATAATAATACTAAATGTTAATAATATTATCAAATGTAAAAGATGTTCATGATTAATATCATTTAGAACAAAATGATAAAAAGTAGTAACCTCTTTTTAGCCGTTTTATGGTTATGGTAACATCAATTATAGTTCTTAACCGTTGATTTTAACTTTTAATAACTTTTTACTATATATTTGTTCTACTAAATCCTAAAAATAAAAACCACAAATCAAAGTACTTACCTGCTTTTCACCGTTTTATGGATTATGGTAACATCAATTATAGATCTTAACCGTTTCATTTAACTTTTAATTACTTTTCAATATATATTTGTTCCACTAAATCCTAAAAATAAAAATCACAAGTCATACTCGTCCATCGGACGGGTTTTGACACTAGTATATATATATATATATATATATATATATATATATATATATATATATATATATATATATATATATATATATATATATATATATATATATATATAGTAGGAATCCAGTGAGAAGTAAATTAAAATAAGAAGTGGTGAGAAGTGACCAAAACCATGCATTTGAGATGCAACGACTTGCATTAGATGTATTTCTATTCATATAGATGCAACATCTTGAGTTTCGAAAGTTAATTTGATGTATAGATGGTGAAAATTGATTTTCATGATTTTGGCACGTGCAGAGGAATAAAAAACAAGAAAAATTATGAAATGCATATAATATACGTATATGCATCTGATTAAAAGCTAGAAAAGACACCATGGTGAGTTAGAATGCATCTAAGATTATAGGGATGTGTTAATACAAATAAGCCGTAAAAACGTTATATTTTACGATCTTCTAATGTTTTGTCGATAACAAACGTAAAATCATTTTAACGAAACAAATAAAATACGTAAATGGTTTGAACTAATAGTTTCTAACACATTCACATTTTCACATAAAACACTAAAACAAGTATAAGTGATTTTATGATTTAGTAATACATATGTACAACAACTAGTGTTTACATATTTGGGTAAAATATACACATAACTAGTATGTAGTATATTGGGTAATATAAATGGGTAGAAACTTAAGTATCACAACCCATTGGGCAAATACATTGAATGTAGTTGGGTACAACCCAAAGCCCATGACCCATGGATCTTGACCCATAACCCATTTCATGACATCATGCTTATATCACACATGGATAATATCCATAACCCATGGATCAACCCATACCCAAGTGACTAAGTGCATTGCACTCAAAAGATACATTGTATCTAGCTAAAGATCCATGGTTTAACCTATGACCCATGACCCATAACCAAAATACCCATGGGTAAAAGGGAGCGTCCCACGGATCCCTAGCTTAATGCTAGACGGATCCTTTGTGGAAGGGATCCGTGGGATCCGGGGAACAGTAGAGTTTTTCTTCTATAAATAGTGAGTTATTTCTTCATTGTTTCTCACCCCTTTCTAACACACTTTCTCTCTGAGTTAAAAAATCACTAACCTCAGATCCAAGAGATCTATGTTTGTAGTTTTGTTTTTGTGTGATCTTTTAGGTTCCTCTTAAAGGCAAGATCACCACCTTTGAAGTCGAGCAAGATCAAGTCCATGAGTTGCCATGCTTCCTCATCATCAAGGCTACTGAAGTCTTCTTGTTGATGATTCCTTTCTTTCTTCTAAGAAGTGTAGTGTTGAAGACATTAGTGAAAGATGTCTCAAGTGTCAAGACGAAGATATTAGTGAAGGGTATCTATCGTCTATATCATAAGCACTTGTGGTAGGTGCTTAGAAGTCAAGACTAGAAGCATTAGTGAAAGGTGCTTAGAAGTCAAGACACAAGACATTAGTGAAGGGTGTCTTGTAGATCTAGTCAAAGGCATTAGTGAAAGGTGCCTTAGATGTACATTCGATATGGTGTGTTTCGATGTACAAGATAGACTAGTATTAGATCCAAGGATATTGATATCCTTGATGATGTTGTAAAGGAGTAGATCTCCTTTGGGATTAGTCGTTGATGTAGTGTGGTAGTAGTTCCTCCATTGCAATGGAACTAGGTGCTTAGCCTAGTACCTAATAAAGGGTAGGCGACGTTGTGTAGGTGTGGTTCACCTTGGAGTGAAAGAACTAGGTACTTAGCCTAGTACCTTATAAAGGGTAGGCGACGTTGTGTAGGTGTGGTTCACCTTGGAGTGAAAGAACCCGGTGGTTAGCCTAGCACCGGAAAAAGGGTAGGCGACGTTGTGAAGGCTTCTCCGCCATAAGGAGATTGGTGTAGTGTTTACGAACTCTCGAATAGGTGACTCGGGGAGTGGAGTAGGGCAAGGAAGGTGTCCTTGTAGCCGAACCACTATAAATACTCGCGTTGTGGTTTTGTGCTTCTTACTCTTATCTTTTCATTACTTGCCTTTACATGCTTGTTTATCAACATCCAACACACACATCCAAATAGATTGACATAAGTCGATCTAAATAGTTAAAAAGGAAGTTTTAATTGTCAAAACTATTCAACCCCCCTTCTAGTTTTCCACAGGATGCATCTAATTTAGGTCGGTGCATCTCGGATTTGCGGTTATAGTTCTTCTTATTCCTTCTTATTTTAAGTAATCTTCTTATTTGATCCTAACTATATATATATATATATATATATATATATATATATATATATATATATATATATATATATATATATTAACGAGGCTGAGGTTTTGAATATATTTGCTCCTTCCTCTAAAAAAAATAAAATAAAATAAATTTGCTCCTTCCTCCCAAAAAAATAAGGTAGTGAGAAAGCACTAACCAGGCTAGGGTTTTGAATATACCAAACTGAAAAGAATAGAAACGGGAAACATGATACTTCACTAACACAATCTTGGTCGACTAACACTTGATCGACAAACAACTAAACGAAACGTAAACAAAAATAAAAAGAAACGAGCTGCTGTGTGGACTCTTTAGGGTTTATGTGCGGAAGGTGTGTTTAGTGTTTAGGCACCATGTAAGTGGGTGAATAATTTCTTAGCATTAATGAATGTCGAATAATACAATATATAGAGTAACCCTAACAACCAATTGGGTCGAAGCCCATACAAGAAAGTCCAACCTATAGCCTTAGACATATACAACTAACATGGTTAACTTGGCCAACAAACTATTAAGTCTCTTTTTTACGTTGATTAAAACTAATGAGCTTAACTATAAATTTCCAAATTTGATCTATTACAGTAATTTCATTTTATTCATCGAGCGTTTTTCCCTATTTGATTCGTTTCTTTTTACGTATTTAAGTTGTCACTATTTCTTAATGAAAGTAATAGTTATGGTGAGGAATTTTCATTTGCTTACCTTTATTTTGGTGCTTACCAAAGGACAAATCCCCACCATCCATCTAGATTAATCTAATGGTGGGGATCAACCTAAGATTTAATAGATAAACCTAAGTCCATGTTTTTTTCTTGTCTTTTTATCTTTCTTTTTTATTTATTTATTTTTTGTCTTTTTCTTTTAATTCACGTTTTTTTTTTTTTTTTTTTTTTTTTTTTTTTTTTTTTTTTTCCTAAATTCACGTTATTCACGTTTTTTTTAATTCGCGTTTTTTTTTTCGCTTTCATACGTTTTCGTCTGTTTTCGTACGTTTTCGTCTGTTTTCATACGTATTCGTCCGTTTTCACACGTTTTCGCCTGTTTTCATACTTGTTTTTACGCTTTCATACGTTTTCGTTCATTTTCATACATATTCGTCCATTTTCTTACGTTTTCGTCCGTTTCATATGTTTTCACCCATTTTCTTACGTTTTTATTCATTATTCATACGTTTTCGTCCATTTTCGTCCGTTTTCATACGTTTTCGTCTGTTTTCATACTCGTTTTTACGCTTTCATACGTTTTCATCCGTTTTCATACATATTCGTCCATTTTCTTACGTTTTCGTCCATTTTTAAATGTTTTTAGACGTTTTCATACGTTTATGAATATCACAAGTGATATTCTGTGATATTATGTGATATTGTGTGATATTCAGATGATCACAAGTGATATTCTTTGATATTCACAATATAACTTGAGATATTCTATGTATCACAAGTGATTTTCAACTAATGTTTTGTAACATTAAAAATCACAATTGATATTCAGAATATCAAAAAGTGATATCCAGAAAATCACAAGTGATATTTAGAATATCACAAAGTGATATCCAGAAAATCACAAGTGATATTCAGAATATCACAAATATATAATTTGAATAGCAACTACATAGCTTGGGGGAAATTGTTTAATCTTATTTTATTTGCTTATGAGCTTATGTGATTTCGGTTTATGTTTCACAAGCTTAATTTGCTTATTTTGAAACTTATAAAAATATGTAAGTTTATATTTACCACGTATAAAGAGTATGGTCAAATTTTGGTTTAGAGTTCATACATATTCGTCCGTTTTCATACATTTTTGTAGGTTTTTAAATGTTTTTGGCCGTTTTCATATGTCTCTGAATATCACAAGTGACATTCTGTGATATCACAAGTGATATTCTGAGTATCACAAATAATATTCTGAATATCACAAGTGATATTCTGTGATATCCAGATGATCAACAAGTGATATTCTGTGATTTTCTGAATATTACAAGTGATTTTCAACTAATGTTTTGTAACATGAAAATCACAAGTGATATTCAGAATACCACAAAGTGATATCCAGAAAATCACAAATGATATTCATAATATCACAAAGTGATATTCTGAATATCACAAAGTGATATTCAGAAAATCACAAGTGATATTCAGAATATCAAAAAGTGATATTCTGAAAATCACTTGTGATAGTTAGAAACGTATGAAAACGTAAGAAAACGGACGAAAACGTAAGAAAATGGACGAATACGTATGAAAACGGACGAAAACGTATGAAAGCGTAAAAACACGTTTGAAAATGGATGGAAACATATTGAAAATTGACGAAAACGAAAGAAAACGTACGAAAACGGATGAAAACGTATGAAAACGGACGAAAACATATGAAAATGTATGAAAACGTATGAAAACTGACGAAAACGTATGAAAATAGACGAAAACGAAGAAAAAAAACGCGAATGAAAAAAAAACGTGAGTTAATAAAAAAAACGCGAATTAAAAAAAACAAATTAAAAAAAAAAAAAAAAAAAAAAAAAAAAACGTTAATTAAATTAAAAAAACGTTAATTAAAAAAAAAAAAAAAAAAGAATATGTGAATAAAAAAAAGAAAGACAAAAAGACAAGAAAAAAAAACATGGACTTAGGTTTACCTTTTAAATCTTAGGTTAATCCCCACCATTATATCAAACAAGATGAATGGTGGGGATTTGTCCCTTGGTAAGCATGAATTTGTGGGTAAGCAAAATAAAATGTCTCTAGTTATGGTGTTACGTAGTTTAATCTTCGAGTCCAATGATTCGTTAAATGCCTAAATCGGGACAGCAATTGACTAAAAACAATATAACTTATGATTCCTAGGTCAAAGTTTGTGATTGTTAACTACACTTTTTTTTTTTGGAGAATTACAGTAATGTTTTTCAGATATATAGTTTTTTTGTCCACAACTCAACTGAAAGAATCAAAGAATCATAAAAGTCGAATATTAGTTTTATATACTTGTCATTTTGTGACGAGAGGTTTCTGACCAAGGGATTTTAATTACGCATTGCTTGTTTGAATAAACCTACAATTATCGTTGAACAAATCCTTTAGTTCAATAACAGATTTTATACGGATTCTTTAGGTCACCATCATGATATATTAATTTACATACTATTTTGTTTGTTTATATTTAAATATCTATGGCTATTCATTTTGACATCACTTGTGGGACAAAGAGCAAATTAAGTACGTTTTTCTAAAAGGAGCGAATGATCATGCCAAAACAACATAAGAAAGAGACGTTAGTATAGAATGTACTAGTGTTACTTTGCATATTGTGGAGTTAGGTAAGACTTGGCCTTTTGTTAGTTTGTAGTTTATCAAAAGATTATCATTAATCTATGCTAATGCAGGCTATGCTATAAAGAATTAAAGTTATGTTTAACATAATGAAGTTGTGAAAATTGAAAAACATAAAGCTTTTTTTCTTAAACGAAAATCATTAAAAAAACCCACTAGTAAAGAATTATTTTACAACATAACTAATTGAGGAAACATTCTCTTAATTCATTTTTAATAAGTTGTTGGGATTATTATACTAATAAACCAAAAGTAAGAATTCATTTTATACATAATATTTCCTAGTTAACCAAATAAAGTCAATAATGATACATTCCAACAAGATTTAAAATTAATAGAGAGAATGTTTCATCGCATGCCATATTAAGGGTAATGCAAAATACTGTTTTAAATAAACACTTGAACTATTAAATGTCAAGTCTACTCGATATGAAAACTTAAAAAAGGATATTTTAAGTTTGTCTGATAAGTGCCCATGGTTTAGATAGTTAAATAAAAAAAATTTACGTAAATAATCACACTTGATTTTTCATTTTTATTACTAGACGAGTACTAGTTCATAGTGCCGTAAATTTGGCAAATAGTTATAATTGTGTAATTGTGATTAAGTGGATAAATATTGTTTATTGGGTCAATCTTTCAGTTAATAAGTAGTCATGTAAGGAAAATATAATATTGGAAGGAACATGGAGCAAGAACATAATAATATTTTCAAAATTCTCATTTTTAGAGTTTTTAATAATATGTGTTTTCTCTTTATATATAGTAGAGATAGCTTATATTTTAATACAGTTTTAGTTGAAACTCTTGAACTATTTTCTAGTAAAGTGAAATTATGGAGAATAGTGTAACAAAATAACTTATCTGATATCCTGTACAATGCTTGTTAATGGGATAGTATTAAGAAAGATGAGCATAAACTGCTCCGCGTTAAAGGATTGTTTTAATCACGACGTTAATACACTAATTTGCATCGATATGATCACCTATTTTGTTGCATATAGTACGAAACCGGTTGTTTAACCTCAAAATCTTTACTATATAAAATGTAAAAAGGGTCAAAGGTTAAAATGAAAACTTGAAAATTGAATGTTGAAAGTCAATGTACTCATGCGTTTGTAATGTTGAAAGCGTTTGTAATGTTGCAATTTTGGAATGTTGAAATGTTGGCATGCAAACTATGACTTATATGACATGTAAAGGAAAGTATTAAAACTATTGAATGAATTGAATGAAGGCAACGATGGCTGGGCTATAAATGAAGGAATATAACATTTGCAAAGAAAGTAATAAAGGAAATGTTGAAAAGCTTAAACTAATTTACAATGTTGAATTTACAATAATTAAGGAAAATATTGTAATCTTTGTATTCATTCATATGGTTGAAATGAAAACTTGAAACACGGTTTCTAATCTAAGAGTTGACTAATTCTAAGAGTTTAAACTTAAATTATTATTACTAATATAGGAAACACTTTATATAGCATCTCCTCTACAGCTAATCCTGTATATATAAACTCCTAATATAGGAAACACATTTATATATATTATCTCCTCTAAAGCTAATCGTATATACATATGATTTGTGTAAACAAAAGAAGAATTTTTGTATTTAATAGTTTCCAAAACATTATCTTATTCTTGACTATATAAACATCATAATCCTCAATTTCATTTTTAACTTGTGGTGATGGTGATTGTGGTACACCATAGTTAAGTAGAAGTAGACGGAAATTCTTTATTAAAAAAAAATTGTTGATGATGATCTTGAGTTTAGCACATTATATAAACAAATCATTGCCATATTTTTTCTCACTTAGTTCTTTTCAACATGATTGTTTATTTTAAACGTTTTGGTTTTGACAGGTTTTTCATTACTCTATAGCTTCAATAATATCTGCTTATTTTTATCATTGGTGTTCTTTATGCAAATCCCATTATATGTGTAGGTTCCATCCAGCTTTATCGATACGTGTCTTGATTGCACCTTTGATCGTGCTACAAAAGAGATCTATGAACTTGTTCGCGGGAGCACCATCTAGAAATGCAGAAATTTGAGCAGTAGTGTCTGCCACCAAGGCTTAGGTGAGAAGCCATTTCATTCAATTCACTGTGACACAATTGCCTTTGTTACTAACTCTAACAGCTTCTAGAAATTTAGTAAGCCAAAAACAATATTTTCTCATTTGGTACTATTGCATGTATTACAATGGATCATGAGATGTAGAAGTGCGCTGATGTATACGAGTGATACATAAAAAGACAACTTTCAATTCAGTTTTTTGTAGTAAATAAAACATTTCCGTCGATAGCTTATTTGGAGGCGGCATCAAAGCGCAGAAAGGTGTAAGACGGAACAAGTACTCGTGTAGTCATGGATCACTATGAATCCAATACATCAACGCATACATTTGATAGCATATACCTCAGTTGTAAAATCATCATAATGTATGAAATTCGTTTTCTGTTGGTTCAACGATCCCTTCTTAATTACTTATGATTTTACCGTGTACTACAAGATATAGGAGTTCTGCGACTGAAATTAATTAGTTAGTATATAGATCAGACTTGAGACAGTAAAGCCATAATAATTTTTAATATTGAGGTATATAGCTCCTCACACATTTGCTTATCCAATCAGCATAACGTTTGTTAAAGGGGTCTACCTAGCAAATGCTGACAGAACCGAGAAGAGAAATTACTATCTATGCTTCTATACTATCTATAAAATGAAAATGGTAAATGTTGAAATGTTGAAAATAGTCAAATGTGAGAAAAGTTTGTGAAAGACTTTTGAAACATGTTTTGCCCTCTCTTGCATTTAAGTCCTGTATATAATTTGCCAATGTTTTCAAACCGTCTCTTTGCTTTATTTTGGTTAATTATTCATGCCTTATTAAAGCTGTAAAATAATATTGTAAGTTTGAAAATTTTTTATTTTTAAAATATATATGTTAATAATGCACAATGGTTTTGCACAACTCATGACGGTCTTAAAGATGTTAATTGCAGAAAATATTCTACATTCACTCTATAATTAAGTAAACGGTTTTGTTATTTCAAGTAATAGTTTGTATACAATTAATTAATGAATTTAGTACAAGATTAGTTCGATTGCTACATTATTCCTCTTTACTATATAACGAGACCATCATGTAAACGTAACAAACAAAATATTAGTTTCACACAGCTATAAGCTTCATATATTCCTTCGTTTCACCTTACACTAGCCAAGTTTGTTGATGGCTTCATAAGTGATCTTAGTGTTGTGAAAGACAATATCATCCTTCAAGGTCGCATTCTAAGACATGGATGAAACCTATGTAAACAAACCTTACATTATTAACATGGAGTTGATAATTATGTATTGCAAAATTACATAATATAATTATTTTTGCAATCTATATAATAATTGTGATAACACTTAATCTAATCGTTAATTATGAAAGCCCCCTAAACGTTAATTTGATTTAATACTTTAAGCGTATCATAATTTTTGAACCATCAACAATGTTGAAAAAATGTGTTTGTTATATTGCATTAAAAATGCACGAAAGTTATTATGTTTTGCATGAATTAATTTTTATTATAATGGGTAGATTAGTTTTTCCGCTTCTTGATGGAATATAACTCGTGTGTATCTTCAACTACTTACTATCACCCGTTTATTGTATTCAGAATGATAAGATGCAAGAAACGATGAGGAAGGGTTTGCAATCATGATACAAGTGTTTACTCTCGGAGAGATTAAACCTCTGTGTCATTGTTTCAACCCAGCGAAATGTAGTTTTAACTCGAAAATAATGATAAAAACTGTAAGACTTTTAAGGTTCTATGCACGGATTTGTATTCAAGCCTTTCAAAATAGCTGAACACCATGTTTTAAAAATTAAACTCATACAATCTAGAAAAGTATTCACACTTTAATACACCTTTAGTCAACTAAAAAATGACTATTATAAGAAAGTATTCACACTTAAATATCTTTTTTGCACTATGAACCAAGTCATGCATATAATATATGAAAGTATTCACATTTCAATCTAAGAAAGTATTTGGACATTTAATTTAAAATGAGAATACTTTTTATTATAACTCACAATTTATTCACTTCGGTATGTAAGGTATTGTGCAGTTGTGAAAACCTTGGAAGAAAAATACTAACATGCTAAATATCATTTTGCTACGTCTATCAGCACCTTACACAAAAAATAACTTAACAATTGGAGTTCAAATTTGTATCGGTAACTATCACTTCAAAACAAATAAAACAATTCTCGGTGCTTTTAGCTTTGCGATGTTATCAATAAAGCTAAAGATCGAACAATTCCAAATGTGGGTGTATATTTGCCCGAATTTTTTTTCTCTCGCATGGCTAGCTTAATGCTATGTTGTCTAGAGGGATATCACGTAGAGCAACAAGGATATTGGTTAAACCTGTCAAAGTGTTCGGTCAAGCACGAATTTACACCTCAAATGTCGTCTATCAAAAAGTTTTACACGACGAGTAATGTGCATTGTTAGTTACTATATTATAATTGACGTAATGTTTATTTTCAGTTTCACTAAATTTTTTTATATGTTCTTTGATACATGTTAAGAGTTTTTACTAGAGTTGAATTATCACATGTTATAACTGTTTGCAATTACATTTTGATCTTTTCATGTTCTATTTTGAACGTTATACGAAACACTTACCACAATATCGCATATCATTAATTGTAGGGATGAGCATTTCGAACCAAATCCCGGAACCGTACCTGTACCGTACCGAAACGGTACCAATTCTTGAAATATGGTACGGTACCGGGACTACGAAATAAGGTGAAAAAAAAATCGGGACCACTAATTCGGTACGGGACTGGTACAAATTCGGGAAATTCCAAAAAAAAAACGGGAAAAACCCGATTTCTCGGTACCGGTATCCGAATCCTGTTCGGTACGGTACCGGTACCACTAATTTATGCTCCGACTAATTCGGTACGGGATCGGTACGGGACCGGTACCGTGCTCATCCCTAATTAATTGTTTGCCGCTAGGAACCGTTGCCGCTAGGCACGGGTACTCGCCTAGTTATCATAAATATAGAAATGAGTAAGATTTTTCAAACGTTAAAAAGGGTGACATAGTGTATGAGAGTTTTAACCCAATAGCTAAATCTCATATGACTAATTCCAGGCCCAAAACACTGAAGCCCACAAAGACGCTACTTGAAGAATCCATCTCCAAGCAACAACTGCATTAGAGTTATCCTCCCCGACCTTTATTGTATTATAGCCACACGTAAACACCGCATTGGTGCAGAAGTAATCCGGCGGGCATTTCGCTATAACATACAAACAATGTCTCGTACAAAATTCCCACACGCTAATGCCACCTGTCATTCTTGTCTCTTCCATGGGATGATTCCCACGTGGGTCTCACACAACCCTAAATGCATCCCTATAAATACGCATGTATTTCTTTGAGAATGACTAAGTTCATCTTCTTCATAAAAATACACACAAAATCCTAGTTATATGTGAGTATTACTCCGACTCAAGATAAACACTCTTATCTCGGGATTATTACCAAACAAGGAAAACACATACAATTAGCCTTATCCCAAACCATAAACCTAAACTAATCCTTGCTTTATGTATCATGCGTAAACAATATATGTTGTACATGATAGTGTTTGCATGTGTTTTCGGTTGTGCTAATAATCAATGATTAAGTAGTAAAATTCAGATAAGTTTATAAGCTAGTAGACTGAAAAAAATATATAAAAGTAAATAAATAAATAATATAATAATAATGGGAAATGCTAATAGCAGCCTTTAAGGTTGTTGTTAACAACTAAATCTTCACAAAATATGTTGATATTAAGACATAATTAAAGACAAGCTTCATATTTTTCGCTAACATAACAAATAAAAAGAGTGTATTGTACTTGTATTTGAGATATTTTTGCAAATTGTTAATGATTTTGAATAATTTTGTTTGAACATTGTGTAATATCTCAACATAAATTTCGAGAATTGGTTGTTAACAACAACCCTAAAGACTGTTATTAGCAAAACCTAATAATAATAATGCAAAGGAAGACGTTTTTTGTAAAATAAAACTAATAGTTCAAGTTGTTCAAATGTGGGGGGATTGGTTAACATAACCAGAATGTACTTGTGTCAGCTAACCAAATGTAATGGTCCGATACCTTTTTAATGTAATCTAAATCGAGAAAACAAATTAATCAGTTCATCGTTTTTTTAGTTAAAAAACGAATTGATTTCTTAACTGCTGTGGAGAATGGAGATACGTCTCAAAATTTCTTATGTAACGATTAACGAACCCTAGTGGAGATTGATCCAAAGTCTAAATAAAGTGGAAAAAATAACATGAATACAGCCCAATTTTTAATTCACATCTCAAGGTCTTATGAAAACCCAAAGTCCAATCAAAAGAGGTTCAGGTAGACGTCAAGAAATAATAGCCCGGTCCAATTTGTTAGCCCAATGTGAATGCAACTTTTTAGGCCGGGCCTGGTCCAGGCTTGGACCGATCCCTTAGCTTACCAGTTTTGATCATTTAAAATGATGAGAAATGCGACAAGGAAGTAAGAGAGTAGTGGTCTATAACTAATTCTAATAAGATGCATGTAGCATACAATTGAACGTAATTAAATGGGAAAGTGGTTTTGGTCTACAATCTGCAATTCAAGTGGGGCGTCTTTTGACTTGGACGGGTCGGCTTTTGGACTTGTTCTTGAGTTAACCGAACCGTATAATTGACTAATTTCTTTTAGTAGCATCAAGAGAGATCATATTAGAATATAATAGGCTTTATCTTGTTGGGATTTGTGGTTGATGAACAAAGTTGTTGATTGGAATTGTTTTTGGAACATCACACAATTTTCACAAAAAGAAATCCTAGCCCAATCGTAAGAGGTTCAGTTACACGTTACTACATAGCTTACCTTTTTTTTTAATCATTTTTTAAGCTTATTCTTCAATAATATTTGTATTTTCAGTATTTTGTTGCGTCGATCAAGCACTGTGGTAGTTTAATCATGTAAAAAAGTGTAATAGTTTTCTCTCATTATACGAGTTTTATCTTTGACAACTTACGTTTATGCGAGCTAAAGAACTTGACAAGCACTAAAACTACACTCTTTTGAAAGTCACTTTTTAGTCAGTATAGTGCCAAAATTTTGTATAATCAGTCTAAATGTTATCCAGTATTCCAGTTGATTAGTCTCTCTATATTTTTTGCAATAATAGACATTAAAAGATTTGAAGTATGAATTTATTGAATATACTCAGGAGTTGCAAACACTCATTTTTGCAAAATCTTGGTAAAATATTATTCAGAAACCTTCAGTTTCTAACTCAACCCATTTGCTTATTATTGTCATTATCAAAACCACCAAAAGTCCAAATTTTTTTATTTATCTCTATCAGATGGTATTTTACATGTATATCAACTAACAGTATGTTGGGTTAGATATGCACATTCCCACATTGTAAACTTCAGTAGGTCATTACAAGTCTACAACTTGTTGAGCATATTCATAGGAAAAAAAAGAGAGAGAAAAAAAAAAGTTTCACCTGTGACAAAATTTATGTTGCAGAAATTACAATGAATATTACAGTTCTCTACACCCCCACCCCACCAAACATATGAGATTAAAATTTACTAGAAAGAAACCACATCTACAGTATATGTTGAACACAAAAATTACACATGAATGATCCTCAACTTATTAAAGAGGGTCATTAAATGATGAAATGAATCAAATGAATGAAATTTGTTATATGAACTTTCAATTTCGGCTTGTTTTTAACCTCTTGAAACCTTCATCACTCTCCTCTTCCCATGTGCTTGCAAGTCTTGAACGTGCCATCGATTGATCAACACAATGGGCCTCATTCTCCTGTTGTAACACCGGGCGAAATATTTTACAAGGCTGCATTAGATTAATCAAATTAATAAAAGTTGTTAAATGAAGTACCTTGAGATCGGGTGGTGAGGATTCAAGTCTATTTGTATTTGATCGCTTTCCAAGATCAATTTGTACCGAGATATTAGCATGTGACAAATCCACACCCGAGCTGTTTAGCGCTTGAGTTAGAGCACTAGCTAATCTGTTTTGAGAAGTTGTCAGTCCATATTAGAGAAATTTGATCACTAGATTTGGAAATGAAACAGGTCATATTTTAGAATGGGTCAAAACAAGCTCGGTTGACCAGTAAACACTTATGATTAACAAAAAGTACGATTAATAATTATTTTAAGAAAATGACTAAATCGTTGAATGAAATGATTTAAGAGAATGTACGCTCAAAAGTAAACTTTGGGTCACTTAAACTGGTAGACCCATTCTCTATTTGCTAATCGTTTTGATCTGACCCGTCTGAGGTAAAGGACGGCCCAGAGTAACCCCTTTTCAAGCAAATGGGTTCAAACTGCCATGTTTGGTCAAGAACAAGGACAATGTAAAGATTCTCACCCTTGAGAGTAGATGGTTGAAATGCTAATCGTGCCACCTTCAATTATCAGTTCTTGAGCCTGTGAGGCTGTGGTTGCTGTATCAGGAGTGGAAATCTGTTCATAAGAGGCTGCAGCAGAAGCACATGGTTTATTTGTCGATTGTGGGTGTTGACTGGTTTCGTTAGTAGCATCATGAGAGATCATGTTAGAATCTAATAGGTTTTGTCTTGTTGGGATTTCTGGTTGATGAATGAAGTCGTTGATTGGAATTGTTTTTAGTGGTTCATTCACTTCATTGGTCCATCCTTGAGATGAGTCCTCATACTTGTGCACCTTCTCTTGTAGAAACTGAATGTATTCAATAACCTAGAAATACTTGATGAATGTTCAATCAGAGCCGAGAATAACTAATATAAAAAGCTTGGAAATGCTGGTTTCTAAATAAAAACATTATCATATAAAATAGTTTTTTTGTCTCATAGTATACCTCTAGCAAAAATGACGCCTTATCTCTTTTTTGATCTCCATGTGGGATGATTCCTCTCAACATTGAAAATCTGCATGAGTTTATAAAGATTATTAATCCATCTTGGTAACAATCAGTAGGAGATTAGTTCTGAAACTCAAAAATCAAAACCTTTGCCACTTTGAACAAGGAGTAGATAAAAATGAACCGCAAATAGAATAGTAATATTATTACATGACAGTCACTTGTGAAATTGTGATATTAGCGTAAATATTGTTTAGCAGAGGCAGCAATATGGATGGGTTAGACTACATGTTAAAATGGGTCAATCACTAGTCTAGATGAAAACATGATTGGTTGACCCATAAACACTCTTGTCATTTCGTTAATAAAGAATAAAGGTGTTACTTATGATCCCAAAACCGATATTCTTAAAACAATAATCTAATCTTCGAACAAAATCAAGATGTTGTATGCACGAAAACAAACTTTGGCTGAGTTTTAATCCATTTGATACCTTCTTAGGTTCTTAGCTAATTTCTTTATTTGACCCATTTGAGATAAAACACCACCCGTATTGACCCACTAATATAAGTGAATGGGTCAAAATAACCATCTTTAATTCTCTAATGTTTAGAATTATGAGGAACCAATTCTAGTCTTCCCTGGTTTATAATATGAATGAGATCTATTAGTTTCTCAAAACAATATCTATGCAATGATGAAAAACTGTGATTTATATGCCATCATCAACTATATAGGCTACACAAAATCATCCAGCCACTGAAAATTAATAACTAGATTTAAGAGGTAAATAGCACCGTAAGAAAAGTGCTCATATACCACATAAACAGAAATATACTATTAGGAAACATGCCTGTCATTAATTTTGCTTCTTCTACGCTGTTCTGTAGCAGAGTGCTTAGAGCGTGGGCTGTTAGGCTTCTTATCAGAATTTGAAGTGCCAGCTTTAGTCGATATACCACCTATCACATTAGAGGTGAATTTGAAAAAACTCAGTTTTGAACATCATCTATGAATAAAGAAAATAAAAAGAGGGGGAGGTTAATTTAGAGAGGGACCTTTATGGTGGTAGGATGGTTCTTTCTTAATAACAAACCCTTTATCAATGTCTTCGACTTCTTGGAAATTCCTACCAGACTTCATATCAACAAAGTACTGACTCTTAGGGGCTGATGATCGACTGCAGTTTTACAAAGAAATGATGTTTAAGATTTGGCACTAATAAACAATATGAATAGTTAGTAGAAGATATTGGAATCCAAGATCGGTAGAGAGAATATGACTGACTGAGAGGATGAGAGAGAACTAAACGTTGTGCTTGGTTGATTATTTATGGATGATGACTTTGATGGCTGTTCCATCGATGTCATCCATGGAACTCCAAACTTCATACCCCCATCTATAAAGCACGTTTAAAACATAACTTCAATCTCCACAACTATTTCTGCCTCTCTAAATATGAAACTGAAGATTTATAACAAAATAAACTATTTGTTCTTGCTACTATCAGATTTAATATTGCATACCAAGTTGTTACCTCTCATTGTATGCCTATTTGTGGCAGTATTATTCTCCTTCCTCGTCTTTCCCTTGTTTACATTAGACTCTTCCCACAGCGTAAAACCACTCCCTGTGTAAGAACTGCAGTTTGAATTTTCATCATTGTTATTGCTACTACTTGATTGTGCAGCCGATATCACAATCCCTTCAGGCTTTGATACCTTTTGGGTTTGATTAATATGCGGAATGTGAGTAATGCTGTAAGTTCCCATCCCACCGGGTAGAATGTGTTCCCCAACAGTTGGTGGAGATGGTGGGAAAGACTTTTTAATGTATTCCACTTCTTCGCAAACATTCTTTCCAACTTGTTCTAGTGGTTGCAAGAAGTTGTGCGTTTTAAGGTAACTACCTGAAAAAAGATACATATAATGAGGTTTTATTCTTATGATGACTCAACATAGAAGGTTCTAACACAATTTGACAATGGCCATTGAACAAAATACTAAAGGTATAAGCTTAATATCACAGTAATGCCCGAAAACAGGTGAAAGTTACATAGTTCTGATTTCTGAATGACTACAAGTTATTATAGCAACAGTCGAAAACAGGTGAAAGTTACATAGTTCTGAATGACTACAAGTCATTATAGCAACAGTCGACATCATAAAATTAGCAATTGTATGTTACCAAGTCACAAAATCTAATTTTGATGTGTCAACGAAGGACTCAGACATCCTGCTATTCGTAGTAATAAAGGGCATAAGAAGATCAAGTCAACACGCTATAAACAACACATATTTATATAATTAGTAGTTCCATACTTTCACTTTATTCTTACTTTCCTAGTAAAATGATATGAAATTTACTAATTACTTTATTAATTAATTATAAGCGTCATCTTAATTTAAATGCTTAAATGAAATAAAATTTTACTTCCTTAAAAGTTTATTATTTGCAAGGTCCTTAAACTAGAATCAGAATCAAAATAGTTGCATGGTTTTATAAAACTAAAAGAGCGTATAACAGGTTGGGTAGTTCAATAATTTATTCAAAGATTTTAGATTTTAACCCTTTTACGATACATTAATAACATAAAAATTGCAAGTATTATCTGGAATTTTATTAAAATCATGTGAATATGTTGTCTTGATGCATATATAAAACTATCTAGCTTAATATTCGATATATCTATACTTATTTTATTTTTTTGAAAAAGATTGTTTAAAATGTCGCTTTAACGCGTAACACCTTATACATATTTAAATACTATTAGTAAAAGCTTATATGATTTTTTTTATAAACGTTACATATTAATTTTTGTTATAACTATCCTGAAATGAAAAATGGAATATCAAAATGCATAGCATCGTGCGGCTCAATAATCTCGTTATGTAACATGTTTCTAAATTCTAGCAACATGTATATGGAGAAACATAGCAAGTCTATATAGAATAGAAATAAATTGAAACCAAAAAACTAAGACAGTTAACTAACCATTTTGATTCTTAATACTCATACAAATATTGAAGCTTTTATATCATTCAATAATAACATAAACATTTGGAGGTTGCATGGACAATGGACCCATGTATCATGAATCAGAGAAGTTAGGCTGATTGTAATAAGAGTCCACCCTCACCACACAATTTTGTTGCCCACCCCCAACCAAACGCATCCCTCTTATTACTTTGTATCTTACCGGATGAGTCCACCCCCAGACACCAAATTCATTCTGTCCATCACTAGACTAAACGATATGTTTTGTTTGTGTGTGTAGTTTTTTGTTTAATTTAATTTTTTGGGGTATGTAGGTATGCGGTCCTTTTACTACGAGTGTTTGGTCTAGGTTTAATCTGAGTGGTGTCTGAAAAGAAAGAAAACTGATGTGGCTGTTATAACGGTCTGGGGGTCGTTCTTATTACTTTTAGTCTTACAGAATTTTAAAAACTTTTAACAACAAAACCAAATAGCAACAACATCAAACATTTTTAGCCTGCACCCTTTTTCCCTTGATGGGTGGGGGGATGTGTCAGTAAGGCTAAAATCCAAATAGTATGGGCCTACCAAGTGGTGACCGGACCCACTATGGGGTTCACGGATACTACCTAATTCGTGGGTCATTTTTCTAGGATGGATAATCATATATCATACATGTGACTAAAAATTTTATAATAATTTCAATCCTCAAATCAAACATACCAACCAATGAACATCATGGAGTCATAAGACGATGCACATCAGTTCACAAAAATTATAAAGTAGTTGTCTAATCTTATTGGTAAGGTAATACATACTAATCACATTGACATAAACTGAGCTCTGTTTCACACCCTTCACATAAGTGTTCATTTATCCTACAATTTTGTCACAGAAGCTTGAATTGTGGCAACTCCCAGGCCTTGTGTTACTTTAATATGCCTCAGCGCAACCAATTAACTAGACTGCATGTTGGAAGCTCCTACGTTTTCTTGTGATAAGCGACTAATGTATTACATTAAATCAATTGGAATTTCGTATATGACATGATCGACAACAACTTATACTAATATAACATTATAATGAACTTATCACTAATAACCCAGATTTACTAATATAACATTATGATGAACGTATCACAATTATTCTACTTATTTGTATATATCTATTAGTACAACAACATTGATTGAGTTGTCATATCAGCGTTATCCAAACATTTACTCAAACTCGTGCAAGTTACTTTGTTTATGACAAATTCATCCTGGCACAATAAGAAAGATAGATACAAAAAAGTGTTTTGAATGTGTGGATAAAATTGTTTCCTTTATGTCAAAACTTAACTTTACATTTTCACTTATCCGATGCCATGTTACCAAGCAGTATTAGGAAAAGTAGCCAAGTGTATGGTGTTTGTTTTTGAATATGGAGTTGTTTAAACATACTATGTTTTCTCCGTTTAGTTTATTTACGGCGACTATTTGACGTGGTTAATTGTGTGTCATGTGACTGTTTTTGAGTCCTTTCCTTTCCATGTTATCCTCAAAATGATTACGTGTAGATTTGAACCCGAGATCTTTCTTGAAGAAAATTACTACGTCTAAGGGTGTGTTTGTTTTCTAAACAAAAAGTCTTACTAGCCCTCTTACTCTTACCGGTAAGAGGTGAGCAGACGTTTTGCTTGTTTGTTTTTTCATCACCAGTCAGACATGGTAAGAGCTAATATGTCTAACTCGGTAAGAGGTGACGAAAAGATCTTACTACCTCTTATTAACACAATTTCAACTCATTCATCTTCAAAACCTTTCAACCCATTAATCTTCAAATTATGCAAAGCTAGGTTTTAAATTATTTGATATTAGTCAAGTTACTTAATTGTTGTTTCATAGCGTTAAACTTATGTTTTATTTTAAGACGATTTATGTAATAGATTTTATTATGTTAAATTTTGGATGTGTATTAACATAATTTATTTAATGATTTATAATTGTGCTAAATCTATGAAAAAAATATTTTGTTTCAAGTTTACACTGTCTACTTATTAATCGTATTTGCAATAGTTTAATATATACTTAAAAAAGAGAAAATTAAAACCATTCAGACTATTATAAAAAAACAAACAACATTTTTTCATTCAGATTTAGACATTATAGCCACCTCTTACTGGTAAGACGGGGTAGTCAGATTCAGATGCGAAACATCTTAATCAAACAAACACACCCTAACTGTCTAAGACTCTAAGTAGTAGGGCAACTTGTTGACTTTAATATAAGTTAAAAATTACAATACATATTAAAAAGAAATGTTTTAGTTAATTAAACCAGAAAATAAATTTATCTAAATAAATTAATTTTTAGGTTTGATTAATGCTTATTAAATGGATCTTTATATATAAAAGAAAAATATGTGTTTATTTAATAGTTAATACATCATAAAAGCAAAATTAATACTCCCTCCGTCTCAAAATTGTTGTAATGAGAGAAAATTACTAAGTTTAATAAAAATGGACCCACTATAAATCTCAACCACTTAATGAGAATATTTCTCTAATATATTTTCTAGTTTTTACTAAAAATGGAAAGTGAACAATCTTTTTGAGACATCTCAAAATAGAAATATGAACAATTATATTGAGACGGAGGGAGTATAAATTATCCTTATATAAATTAATAAAACTTAAATTTAGCAAGTGTGAATTAAGGGGTTATTTAAACAATTAAAATAGAAAGAAAGTTAAAAAGGTACCTGGAATGGTAGGGGATGGATCTTGATGAGCAGGTGAATAAAGTGAAAGAAAGTCATGCGTGGGTTTCGCACCTGCAAATTCAACCGTCACATCAAAACTAACACACGCGCCGTCCCACGCGCCACCACACCAAACAACAAAAAACTTGTACACTACTTTAAAAATGTTACCTGTCTCTCCGCGGGGACGGGGTTGCGAAAGCTCCATCTCGGCGAAACCGAAATTCAGATTTCGTAACTTTTTATTTATAATAATTCTTGTTGTCTCAGATCGCGGGAAAACGAAAGTGAAAGTTTGTAGATTCAAATTAGCTGTCCAGATCCAGTAAGTAGATCGTGCCTACAAAAAATTTTATTATATCAAAATTTTAATAAACAAAAAAATTAACATGGATAACATTTATATTTAATGTACATTCAACTTTTTCTGGTTCGATTATCCAAGCTTTTAGCATAATTCGCTTAGATACGATAGATTCCATCAAAATTTAATCACTACGAAAATATCAAAATTCTGAAATAACAGAATTATGCTAAATAAAACGCATTCAAATTTCTCAGTTTTTTAATCTTTTAAGCTCGCTCATGAACTTTTAACTTCAAATAAAAGCAGAATTCTACACAATTTAGGTGTAAATTATTCAATTAATGAAAATCGAGAAATAAAAGATCGTGAACTGAAAAGGTCAAGAGATGCATACCTATAATCTGTTTATCCAAAATTCATGCACAATTCAGCTTGCTAAATGTAGAAGCATGAAATTGAACGATATGACCTGAATTATATTGTGTGTTAATGTTGTAGTGATGATGATGAAACGAAATGAGATTTTGTAGTAGATGGAATAGTTTCACGCACACTGAGTGTGTGTGTGTGTTTTGATGGAGAGGAAAATGAAAGAGATGGTTGTCAAAACGGTGTCCGTTTCGTGTTTTATAAGTTCCTTCACGCCGTTTCTCAATTACCTCAACTCTTGCTTTTTCATTTTTACCTTATAAGAGGGTAAGGTGCCGTAACATGTTAACATGCAAAATGTATTGTCATGTCGGTCTCACATCATTTCAACAACAAAATATTTAATACCAAAAACTCACTTATTAAAACCAAATAATATCACCTTTTGATACCCGCAATTTAAAAAAAAATACAATTTATAAATTAACCCTTTAGCTATTTCATTTTTTAAACAACTTAATACTTAAACATACAAATTACAAATATTTTTAAAAATTGAACATAAATTTATAAAACATGCGAAAATATTAAATAAAAAACAATAACAAACAAAATAAAAAATATAATTTATTTTTAATTTAAAAAAAAAGAAAAAAAAAAGCCAACTATGAAAACCGCAAAGACTAAACTGTAAAAGTCAGAGTGACTAAATTGCAAAAACCTATTAATACTTCATATTCCTCAATTTGCAAAAACCTATTAAACACACACTCGTTGTACATACACACACATTGCAAAAACCATTTAATACTTCATCTTCACCAACATAAAAAGCAAAGGAACTTGAGGGGTTGTTTGTAAATTTTTTTTGTCCATACGTGCGTTTCGTCCTGAGTTGTGGTAGTAACGTAAATGGAAACGCAACCCCAACACCTTCTCTTCTGGTATGGTAACGTCGCCCAACGCCTATCACCTCAGCCATAACGTTGTTAGGGCGTTATCATACCCAACCCTCTAAACAAAGTGTTTGCAAAATTTTAAGTACTTAATTAAAAAATATTTAATTGTATTTAGCAAAAACTTATCTCTGATGTGGCTTTTCTACTTTTACCTTTTTATTTTAAATAAATTATCTCAAAAATGGTTATCGTTCAAAGGACAAGGTCTCATAACACATCAAATGCATTCTAATTAAGCTTTTTAGTAATTTAAGTACTTAACTAAAGAAATATCTAATTGAGGATTCTGCAAAAACCATTTAAATATTGCTAAAGTGAACTTTTATTTTTTTGAAACTCACTTTTACTTTTCTATTTTATCTAAACTATTTCAAAAATCGGTTATCATTTAACAAAACAAAGCCACTTTGGTATACTTTTAGGAATTTTTTTATATCCTCCTTTTTATGGCATTGAAATTTTATACTACAAATCACATGTAAATTTTGATGTAAATGTTGAACTTCATGCCGAAAACCGAGGCTTATGGTTATGGTGTGGTTTATAATTTTTTGAGGTGAGGAGCCGTTGTGGATTCGTTTATTTTGCGAAAAAAACTATGGTTTTTTGTATTAGGTTATAAGTTTCTAAGACTAAATTTAAGATATTAAATCTCGTCTCAAAACAATCATATATATGTTGCACTCATAAGATAGACTAGTGTAATGCTTGGTTTGCATAAATCAAAGTCGGAATGTAATAAATCATTACAACGGAAAGAGTATTGTTGATTGTTTTGATGTTCGGAATGGAATGATATGTTTCTTGATTCAACTTGCGTTCATAACTCTCATTTTCATTCCACAACCACTCGCTTTTTTATTCCATTTCGAAATGAAATGACATTTTTGCCATATATCGTTTATTTCATTTCTTTCCAACGTTCCAACATACCAAACAACATGCGTAAATGTTATATTCTATTCTAACATGACAATTAAAACAAGATAATAAAACAGTAAAAACTCATTCAATTACTATGTTTATCCTATTACATTTTTTCACCATTCGATTATGTTTAACAAACAAATGCTAACCGCTTGACAAATAAATCAATATTTCGATTGTTAGCTAGGCTAATTACCAATTTGAAATTACAACCTTTAATATGATTCTTAAGCTGGTGGTAATAAGGAGGTAAGACACGTCTTCTTCCTTCACTCACACGTCATTGCTATAACAAACAACCTTTTAAACGTTGGTCACAAAAGGGGAGATGTCGGTTTTCTTACCGATCGAGTTGTGGAATAAAGAAAAATGGTTGTGTGTGTGATTTTTGTTATTATGAGGTATATTTGTGTATAAATTAGGTATTTTTGGGTAGTGATGTTTGTTGTGTTATTACAGTATGTTGGCGGTGATGTTTGAAAGTATGTTTGCGGTTACTATTACTACGAGTCTTATGACTTATTAGAACGGGCTTTACATACTCCCCCTGTCCTTAAATACTCGTCCCCCGACAAAAATAAGCAGTTTAAAAAAACACAATTATTTTATTTTTTATTTTTTTCCTCTTTTTTAGTTTTTACAGAATAACAGTTTTACCTTTAACTAACTAATTAACATTTTTTTTAAAAATTTTGTAATAATAATTTCAAACAAAAATAATATAATAAACTCGACTAAACTCCTCTATCTTTACAGAATAAGAGTTTGCTAGTCTTTGCCCACTGGGGAACGATTGAGCGCAATCAATGAAGACAAAATTTCCTTTTAAATCAAACAATACATTTAATGAACATTTATTGACCTCTAAAATTGATGTAATTGATCATCATTTTGATATTAATTAAATATAACATTCCTTATATATATAACTAAACCAATGACCAGTGAACAGAGATTAGCAAAACCCTTAGGGTTCGTTTGGTAGAACAAAATAAAATGTCAACTGAATGCAATAAAGGATCTAATGGAATGAAGAGTGTAATATAATGTAATGATTCATTGTAGTTATTAATCATGTTTGGTTTGTATGATAAGATGTGATGAAATCGATAATAATAAAATTAAAATATACTCTTTATTGATATAAAGTTTATTTAATGTGGTTAATTAATGATAGAATTTTATATAATTTTGATTTTATTACAAGATGTAATTAAAAAAAGTAAAGGGTTTTTAAGAAATAATTTTGATGTAATGAGTCATTACTTGTAATGAATCATTACATTTTATAAATATAAACAAACAACATTTATTTATTACATCGTAATAATCTTTTTCATATACCAAATTTTAAGTTGTACTTAATAGAAAACTATTAAATTATGACATTCTAAAAGCAAAAGTTGAATATTAATCTTAGATGGAAAGAGTAATAAAATTCACCAAGATGAAATACCTTTTCTCATCACAAAAATCATGGATTGCTGACATGTGAAGGTAACGCGAGTCACGTGCTACATCTTCTCACTATCTGTCGTTTCTTGAAAATAAAATACTAGAAAAATATGTTTTTTTTTTTTTTTTTTTATTTTTTTTTTTTAATTTTTTTTTAATGAACTCCAAACAATTTATTCGTAGTACGGAGTAGTTTATTTTGTTGGGTAGTCATGAGCAATTTATCTTGTTCAATAAAAGTTTAAAGGTTTGACGATTTTTTGTGTGGCCTTGTAAAACTACAAAGTAATGTTATATTTAAGAGATTCGTTTCGAATACTGCACATTTTTATTAACTATCATCACAGCAGTTTTTTGAAATAGAAGGTAAGATGCAAACAATGTGGTGTGAGGTGTGTAAAATACATTTATTCTAGGGATACGTAACTAGCCATTTTTTGGGTACACGCTCAATAATATGATCCTTCTTCTTAATCTTATGAATTATTTGAATCTAGTTGTAACATTGATTTTCTAATCTAAGCTCATTACATAACCAGTATCAACTCGAGCACCCGTTAAAGCTGTATGTTTGCCTCTTCTAATTTTTTCCAAGTTCGGGTGTTTTTTTGCCATACTCTGAGTCGTTCCAAACATGTTTCATTTTGACCCATAGATTTATGGTTCTTGTGAGAGTTTTTTGAACTCATGGAGTACGTCTTTGGTTCATTTATATTCAATGTTAGTTTTCGACCGTGAAACATTATTCCTTTTCATGCTTGGTTGGTTGCATACATATTACATACCTACATTTAAAATCAATTAAAACATATAAATGTAAATTAAACTAATTTGATATTAGTTAAATTAACATTTAAATTATCTAAATTTGAATCAATATCTATTAGCAAACAAATTATTCTAAAGTACAACACATTAGGTTCATGATTCATGAACACGAGCCTCAAGCCCTCAACCCTATCTTTTTTATTTATTTAGTAATTCCTATTTATTTATATTAATTAAGCAAAAAAAATATTAAGAATAATAATAAAATCACACAATATTTTTTTTGTGTAACATGGCTTCCCATTTAAGCAACTTTATGCCACAAGTTGGCAACATTCCAACCATTAAAAAACATAAATCTATATTTATTATTATATAACACCGACAATTAGACCTATACAAAGTTAAATCATTCATCATTGAATCATTTCATTTACACAATTATTCCAACAGGTCCAATTGCTGGGTTTTTAAATTTTAGTTTTGTGTTATAGATAAAGGGGTGATAATTACACCATCTTTTCTTATTTTTTTCACCACAATTATGCATATTTCATTTTGTAATATATGCATTAGTAGTATAATATTAACATTAACCACAGTAAACATTTTCCATATTTATGGAACATCTTTTATGAGTACAACAGAACAATTAATTCCAAAAGTTGAAAAAAATTAAGACAATTTTTAATAAACATAGTCACATTGTAAGTGCATAATTGCTTATGGCTAAATGTTAAAAATTTATTAAAGAAAGATGGGAAGGTCCATGTAACATGGGAAATTCTTCTGAAGCAATCCTCATAGGGATCAGTTAATAAATATTTTCTCTTTCTTTAAACAGATTAGTTTAATAAATACGATTAATTAACTAGTCTCATATAAAGTCGTACTCCTGATCGATTCTTATTAAAACAAAATGAAATGATAATTGTACTTACTCCAAATTAAACAGGATGTTTCTATGTCAATAAATATGTGTACTTCGTATCTCTTCGTGCTCTAAACTTTTGTTATTTAAAGGAAACAATATATTATACTGTACTTGGTAGCAGGCACTCGTACTCTAATTTACAAACATTAACAGTGTTTGGTAAGAAACTAAGAATCGAGTTAATACACTTTTTTTTTTTTTTTTTTTTTTTTTTTTTAATCAATTTATAAACTAAATAGTCCATTGTATATGTAGATGGCATGTTTTATCATGCAATAGGTACTTTTCATGAGTTTATTATAATTTTTAAAAACTTTGGTAAAAATAATGGGTTTTGCTATTTGTAGACTAAAATACACGGTTGGTCTCTAAACTTGTCACTGCGCTTCGTAATGGGACAAAGTTGGGCATTATCATCGCCGGAGGTCCAAAACATGGGCTTTATATGCCAAACTCGTCCCTTGACCATTAACACCGATGTCAACGTTACGTTGGTGAGGGCAAAACCGTCTTTCACTGTAGCGTACTCAATACAAACCGTTGTACAATGTTTGTAGCTAGTATATGTCTGTGTAACACGGTTTGGTCGTCATTTATCATCCATCCCTAAACTATCCTACAAAAACAATCTTCTACAAAACGATAATCGTTTCAAGATGGTACGTTGCTGGTATGGTAAGCAAGCTATTATTCGCACTTCGTGGACCTCTGCTAACCCATGGCGTCGATTCTTTGGTTGTCCTGTTGAAGTAAGTGCGTCTTAATATTTATTGTATAAGTTTGTTTTCGCAAGCAGCAAAGTACATTGTAACAATGGTAATTGTTTAATGACTTGTCATAATCATGAATATGGGTCTTCTTGTCGGTGGATACGATGGTATGATCCTGAAATCTGTGCTCGTTCAAGAATGATCATACCAGGCCTTTTGAGGGGGAGAAATGAGCTTGAGGCAAGATTAGAAGCTGCTCAAGGTGATGTGTGGCAGTGGAAGATTTACCTGGTGCTCAGTTGGATATTGTTCTTGATTGTTTATGCATTGGGATAACTTTTTTAGCTTTTATATAATGAGGCGAGATGGTTAATGTTCAGTATCTTGAATTGTAGTAACGTTGTTATGAAGTATTAAGTTTGGTTTGTTTTTTATTTTCAATGCCTTATGGGTATGCAGATGGTTAGCAATTTGTTTAGGTTTGACTTTTAAATGTCAACATTCGTATGAGGTTCTGTTTAGCTTTGGTTACTTTTGATGCAAATTATTCACACATCAAGCTTAGTCAATCTATAAAAATACACAATAATGACATGGTTCCATAGTTAATGCAAATGAATATAATTCCAAATACATAAAATTGCATACTTTTCAAAGCATGAGAACTACAGTTAGACACACACACACACATATGTTTTTAGAGTACATAAATTATCCATAGGAAATAAAGTAGATGAAACACTGTCTAGCAAATTAGCATAACAGAATTGACCTATGGTGAGGCCATCATTCTTTCCAGTGCAGTCTGCTGCCTAGTCATTCTTCGTGTAGCAGGCTGGGTTGAAGCAGAAACTGCTTGCAAATCACTTGACCGCAGCTAAGAATCAAACTGGGATTGATCATGTTGCTGGGATTGACACTGGAATTGCTCATGCATGCTGGGATCGACAATTGCTTCATCTTGATGTTGCTGGGATTGTGACAGGGATGCATCATGTATGATGGGATCTTCAATTGTTGGATCTTGATTTTCAGATTGAACACCACTTCCTTGAACTGCACTAACTTGACTTTCAACAACACCTATACCTTCAGCTTCTTTATCTGCTGTTACTTTGTTACCTTTAGGATGTGCCTTTTTTGCTGCAGATTTTGTAGGCACTTGTTTGACATTTCCCTTATTGGCAGTTCGACTACTTTCAGCTCCACCATACCCTAGGCATGTTTTCCGGTTGTGTCCAGTAATGCCACAAATACTACACTTAACACTCTTCCAAGCCCTTGACAGCTTACCATCCTTCACAATCTCTTCACTTTCAGGAGCTATCCTAACTCTTTTTCTACCTCTTGAGCTAGGCGGAGTTGTTCCGGATTTCGGTGGAACAAATGTTGTTGGCACAATTGATTTTTCCCAATGTTCGCTGCTAGTTATAGGCTGGACATGGTGATGGTAGGTTGACTCCCAAGTGAGAAGATAGTAACAAGGATGAGCCCATGTTTCTACAGCTCCTACTTGTTGCTCATTTAAAGCCATATTCCAATTGGTAGCAACAACATGTTTACATGGTAAACCTGTTATCTCCCATCTTCTGCAAGTACAAGACATGTGTGCAATATTAACTACACATTGGTCACCCCATGGTCCACTAACATGAAACTTAGTTCCCCTATTCCATAAAACATTATACTTAACAACCTCTTTCTTAATACCCTCTAGCATGTGTTGTGCAGTTGGTGTTAGTGGCCCATCACTCTTCTCAATAACCAAAAGAACATGCATTATCCTCTTCATATAGTATTCCCTGATGTATTCTAAGGCTGTAATAATTGGTTTGTTTAAACCCTCAGTTATTTTTTCATGAAACACTTGACACATGTTATTAAGTAACACATCAGAAGTAGCTCTCCCTAAAGATAAACAGTAATAAACATGTATTAATTATAACTGTTTATACTGCATTAACAAATACAAATTAACTGAAACAGATAGTTCACTTACATGAAAAATGTGACCTTGACCAATGGATCGGTGGTATCTTACTTAACCAATCATGAGATGGTTGATTAAGTTTCTTGAAATCAGCCATAGCTTTCTGAAACTGTACAACAGTTGAGGCTGTTGCACATTTCCACATATGCTCTTTGTAGGCGCTACCTTTCCATTGCAGTTTCATTTTCTCATGAATGCTTCTAATATAGAATCTGTGTTCTGCATCTGGAAAAACTTCTCCTAAAGCTCTACTTATATCCTGCACAAAATCAAATATGTTTACTGTCTGTTTCAAAACAGAGAGACTTAAATTCATGAACAGATTAAGGGAGTACCTTTTCCATGTCAGTAATAAAAGTGATGCTTGAGATTGGCTAAGTGCTATATCATCGGATAAACAATGAAGAAACCAAGTCCATGATCCTATGTTTTCTGATTCAACAAAAGCATATGCTAAAGGGTATATACCATTGTTGCTATCAATTCCCACAGCTGTCATCAGTTGACCATTCAAAGGACCACGGATTGGAAAAGCACCCAGCCCCAACAACGATCTCCCACACGCTTTAAATCCTTCCTTCAGTGCACCTAAACAAACATACACTCTCTTGAATTCTCTAGTTGGAAGAGCCTCATCTGGAGGTCGTTCCACATTCATCACAACTGTTGTATTAGGGTTTGTCTTCTGCAACTCTTAAACATAATTGTTGGGATATGAAAGTGCTGAAGAATGACAAAGTACTGGAAAAAGTCAAAGTACTGCTAAAGAAAAAGTCAAAGTACTGCAAAGCTAAAGAACTGTTATATTCGTTTATGGAAAGCTTTGTTATTCTAGAATATTCTTTGTTTAGATTACTTGTCGTATAAGGATACAAATTGTAAACCGATTAGGGTTATCCTTAAGCCTATAAAAGGACCCCTAGATTGGCATTAGAAGTACGAGTTTAGATATATGTTTTAGAATCCTAAAGTACGATTATTATTAGAGTTTTAGAGTTGTTTAAGAGTCTGCATAACAAGCAGATTTAGATTTATTAATAAAATCGTTGAAAGTTAATATATTCTTCTTAGCTTTGTTAAGTAAATTCCGCGTACTTAATAAAGATTACTCAGTGTTTCATTGTTAACAACTTAGGATTTATCCAAGGTTGTTAAACCCTTAACAAGCTATATAGTTAGTTTGGTTAGAGTATATCGATCCAACAAGTGGTATCAGAGCTTGTGTGGAAACTCTGACTAAGAAGAAACCTTAAAACCTAGTTAAACAACAAAAACCTAAAGATGTCGACTGAAGCTGTTCCACCACCATCCATCACCTCACTCAGGATACCTATCATTAAGAAGGGAGAGTACAACCTATGGAGCATGAAGATGAGGCAGTACATTGCAATTACAGACCATGCACTGTGGAATGTAATTGTCAATGGTAATGAAGTCGTTCCAGAACCTATTGATGTTCCTGGCCAACCCAAAGCACCTAAAGCAGTCTTACCAGCAGCAACAATAAGAAATCAAGAGAAGGCTCTCAACATACTCTTGTCTGCCATTCCAGATGGTCATCTACTCAAATTACATGATGCTAAAGATGCAAAGCAACTCTGGGCTGCTCTCAAGACAAGGTTTGGAGGCAATGATGCTTCCAAGAAGATGCACAGAAATCTACTGAAGCAACAATTTGAAACCTTTACTGTTGGAGAAAGAGAAGGCCTTGATGCTGCTTATGACAGATTCCAAAATCTTCTCAGCATGCTGGAGCTATACAAAGCAGAGGTTTCAGTTGAAGATGCTAATCTAAAGTTCTTAAGGAGTTTGCCATCGACATGGCATGTGATTGCTACTATGATCAAAGGACAACCTGGACTGGATGTTATGGACTTTGATGATCTTTACAATCATCTGAAGGTGTATAAGCATGAGATGAATGGCCAAATAAGCTCAAAGTCTCACAATATAGCCTTTTTGTCATTTGAAAAGAGAGGCAGTACTTCCACTAGAAGTACTGCTTCTCCTACTCAAAGTACTGTTGCTCAAAGTACTGTTGCCTATTCTACCCCCACCTTTGCTCAGCAAGCCCCACCAACACCTACCATCCACTCAGATGAAGTCGTATGCTCTTTCTTTGCACAGAAAGCTACTCTGCCTGTCACTTATGAAGAAGATCTCTCACAGATTGAAGAAGATGCTCTTGAAGAAATTGATATCAGGTGGCAAGTTGCTATGATCACTGCAAGATCAGGAAGTTTATGAAGAAGATAGGAAGAGGCATTGACTTCAAGCCAAAACAGGGAATCACTTTTGACAAGTCCAAAATTGAATGCTTCAATTGTCAAAAGACTAGACATTTTGCAAAGGAATGCAGGTTTGCTAAATATCAAGCAAACAGGATGTCTGAGAAACCAAAGCTAGAGTTGAAAGAAATTCCTATTACAGAAACAAAAGCTTTGGTTGCTCAAGAGAATTTATCAGAGGTTGACTGGAGTGCTGAGTTTGATGATGAACCAGTAACCTACTGTGTGGTAGCTGTGGAGGATTCAGTGGAAGAATTTGACTGTAGCACAGCTTTTGATGAGGAACCTGGACATGCTGCTATGGAGTCTAAAGATGGTTATGGAAGCTTTGACTGGAGCATGGAGTGTGAAGATGATCCTGTTCTACTTGCTATGGTAGCCACTTCACCAAACTCACCCCTATCTCTGAGGTATGCTCAAATTGTCATGACTTTTATCAAAAAGTACTTAATAGTTATGTGATTGAAAGAGATAACTGTGTTAGGGCTAGGTCTGAGGTAGCTGGTTATCAAATTACTTTAGAGTCTATGGAAGCCAAAATTATAACACATGAAAATAATGAAATGGCTTGGGCAGAAAAGTATGAACAACAGGATTATCAGTTAAAATTAAGTGAATGGAAGTTAAATTGTAAGATTTCTGAAATTGAGAAACTGACTAAGGAGAGAGATGAATTATTAGCAAAGTTTGCTGCTTGGAAAGAATCTGGTCTGTCTCATGTCACTTATGTTGAAAAACAGAGAAGGGCTTACAATAGGACTGGTCTAGGTTTTGGTATGGATTTCAGTAGTGTAGAAGAAAACCCACCTAGTGATAAGGATGACCTTGATTTTGAGGATATAACCACTAGTGATGATGAACTTATTAACTATGTTGACACATCTAGTAATGAGGAATCATTTAGTGAACCACCTCCTAAATATAAGAAAGACAAAGGTTATCATGTTGTCCCACATCCCACTGGTAGTCATCAACCCATTAGACCATATGTTTCTCGTTTTGGTGTAGACAACCTAGAGTTTAGAAAGAAGCTTATTGGTCAATCTAGGTCTGAAACCCCAAAAGAAACTGTTGAGACACCTAAGGTAGATGATGCTAAAAGCCAAGCAGTACCTTCACCTCAAAGTACTGCTACACCTCAAAGTACTGATCCACCTTCAGCAGTACCTTTAAGAAAACCTTTTCACAATAATGCTAAACCTTTTTGGGATAATTTTGGTCAAAACAGTTTTAATCATTCACCTAGAAGACAGGATAGGTTTGGTCATACACATAGAAGAAGAAATTTTGGGATTACAGATCAAAAACTATGTTTCGTTTGTTTTAGTCCTGATCATTTGATTAAGGACTGTGACTTACATTCAGAGTACCTAAGTAAGTTCCAAAGAACAGAACCGTCAACCAAAAACCAAGGGAGACTAGACCAGCTTGGAATCATTCACATATGGTTAATCATAGAAACTTCTCACCAGAATATAGACACCCTCACCAGAGAAGACCTTTTTCAAAACCGCCAGTACCTTCAAACACTTTCCAAGGTACTGTCAAGCAAAATACAGTACTTTCTCAAAGTACTGATCAGTTTTCACCAAACACCTCTTGGAATAGGAGCCCTAGGAGATCTAATTACTATCAATCTAGAAGGCGTTACAACTCCAAGAAAGTAGCTAGATTAAGGGACTCTACAGCAGAAGTTAAAACTAAATGGGTTAAAAAGGAAAGTACTGATGATGAACAAACAGTACTTTCAACAAGTACTGGTGAAACAGAGATTTTTGATAAAGATGATTTTGTGGTAAAAGAAAAGGAGATTTTTGTTGAAAAAGAAAGTTTTGCTGAAAATCCACCACAAGTTTTAAAACAAAAGATAATGCTTGATTCTGTCTACAAAAACTGTGAAGATTACATACTCAAGGAATTTGAGTATGTTACTCCACAAGGGGAACACAAGTCAGTAATGGCTTGGGTTCCTAAAAGACACTAATTCTTTATCTTTGTGCAGGGCAACCCAGAAGAGGAGCTTAAAGATCATCTAATTGTGGATAGTGGTTGCTCTAGAAGCATGACAGGAGACAAGGAGATTCTGTCAGATTTTAGATCTATTTGTGGAGGAAGAGTTGCATTTGGGAATGATCCCAATGGAGGAAGAATAACTGGAAAAGGAACCATCAAAGCAGGGCGTATAGATTTTGAGAATGTTAGATATGTGAAGGAGCTCAAGTTCAATCTTTTGTCAGTATCTCAAATCTGTGATAAAAGGCACCCTGTGTTATTCACTGACACAGAATGTCTCATCCTTTCCCCTGAATTCAAGCCTGTTGATGATAACTTGGTAGTTCTTAGAGTACCAAGAACCAATGATGTGTACAGTCTGGATATGAAGAGTCTTCACTCTTCAGGAAGAGCCACATGTTTAGTGGCAAAAGCAACATCTGAAGAAGCACATCAGTGGCATAGAAGATTGGGCTATGTAAATTTCAAGAATATCAACAAACTGGTCAAAGGGAATTTAGTTAGAGGTTTACCTTCAAAGACTTACAAGAATGATCACTCCTGTTTGGCGTGCAAGAAGGGTAAACAACACAAAGCTTCATGCAAGAAGCTTGAGGAAAGAACAGTTAGAGAACCTTTGGATCTGCTGTACATGGATTTGCAAGTCTAAACAAGAAAAAGTACTGCTTGGTTGTGACAGATGATTGCAGTAGATTCAGTTGGGTATTTTTCTTGGGATTTAAATATGATACTTTTGATGCTATTCATAATCTTATAATAGCACTTGAAAACCAATTGAGACTCAAGGTTAGAGGTATTAGATGTGATAATGGGACTGAATTCAAGAACAAGCTTATGGATGAGTTTTGTGCCAACAAAGGGATCAAGAGGGAGTTCAGCATTGCAAGAACACCACAGCAGAATGGTGTTGCAGAGAGAAAGAATAGGACTTTGATTGAAGCAGCCAAAACAATGCTTGCAGATTCACAATTATCTATTCAATTCTGGGCTGAAGCTGTAAGTACTGCTTGCTATGTGCTTAACAGAGTATCAGTCACAAAACCTCAGATTAAGATACCTTATGAGTTGCTGATGGGAAACAAACCCAACATTCGATTTATGAAGCCTTTTGGATGCCCTCTCACTATTCTCAACACCATTGATAATTTGGGCAAATTTGATGGCAAGTCAGAAGAAGGTTACTTATTAGGGTACTGCACCAACAGCAAAGGCTTTAGAGTGTATAACAGAGTCACCAAGAAAGTTCAAGATTGTCTTCATGTTGAATTTTTAGAAGATCAAGAAAATCAGAAGGGTAAAGGTCCTGATTGGATGTTTGATCTTGAAGTTTTGACTCCTTCTATGAACTATGTACCTGTTAGAGAGGAAAATCAACCAATATATAATGGAGAAGAGTTACAGTATGTTGTTCATGGAGTCCATATTAGACCTGATGCAGTTCCTGATGAAGAATCCATACCTGTTGAACCAAAGAAAAGTACTGATGCACCAAAATCCTCATTGTCTGCTGAGGATCAATCTATTCAAGATGAACTTAATCAGATGCTTTTTCAAGATGTTATAGCACATTCTTATGATGATGAACAAAGAAGAGCTTATGAGGAAGCAAAGAAAAAGAACAAGACTGCAGAGTTCACTCACAGTACTTTGGTTGACAGTACTTTCGATCAAAGTACTGCTGCACCTGTTGACAACACTTTGGATGATTTGGATGATCCTACCATGCCTGGCTTAGAAGATACTGATGATGAGTTTGAAGATGAAGGTATTTTCTTAGATCCCAATGAAGATGGTGATTTCACTAATTTGGGTGATAATTATGAAGTTCCACAGACTCCTATCTTAAGAATTCATAAGAATCATCCTACTGATCAAATCATTGGTCCTTCTACTTCTGATTATTGACAAGAAAAAAATCTAAGGGCTTTTCTACATCACATAATGCTCTGCTTAGCTTTGTTCATAAACAAAATAGGTTAAATCATAAGGACCATCAAACATGCCTGTTCACTTGCTTTATCTCTCAAGAAGAACCCAAAAACATAGCTCAGGCATTAACTAAAGAGAGTTGGGTTGAAGCTATGCAAGAAGAACTTCTTCAATTCATGCTTCAAGAAGTTTGGGTACTGTGTGATCTACCTGATGGAAAGAAGGTAATTGGTACAAGATGGGTGTTCAGAGTCAAGAGAGATGAAAGAGGGAATGTCATCAAGAACAAGGCAAGGTTAGTAGCTCAAGGCTACAGACAAGAAGAAGGAGTAGATTATGATGAAGTATTTGCTCCTGTAGCAAGGATTGAAGCAATTCGAATCTTCCTTGCCTTTGCATCATATATGGGATTTCAGGTTTATCAAATGGATGTCAAGAGTGCCTTTTTATATGGCAAGATTACAGAGGAGGTATATGTCAAACAACCTCCTGGTTTTGAAGATCCTACACATCCAAACAAAGTCTACAAAGTTGTTAAGGCTCTTTATGGCTTACATCAAGCACCTAGAGCTTGGTATGAAAGACTCTCTACCTTCTTATTGCAACATGGTTACAGGAGGGGAGCCATTGACAAGACTTTGTTTATCAAGAGAGACAAGAAGGATATCCTGTTAGTTCAAGTGTATGTTGATGATATCATATTTGGAGCTACCAAACATTCCATGGTTAAGGAGTTTGAGCAGCTGATGCAGAATGGATTTCAAATGAGTTCAATGGGTGAGTTAACTTTCTTTTTGGGACTTCAAGTTAAGCAGTCAAAGGAGGGAATTTTTATCAGTCAAGACAAGTATGTATATGACATACTTAAAAAGTTCAATTTTGATGCTATGAAGCCAGTAACTACACCTATCAAGTCTATCAACTCACTGGGAAAAGATGAAGATGGACAACCTGTTGAAGTCAAGTTATACAGATCCATGATTGGTTGTGTTAGCCTTAATAGTTTTTATTAGAAGTGATGGTCATTCACATTTAGGAACTTTATATCATGTGTTAGATATCGTGATAGAATAGTCAACGGGCTCGTGGATTGGTCTAAGCTAAATGGGTATTAGTTTAGTTAAGCTTGCCGTATATCCAATCCAACCCATGTCCAAGCCCACGAAGCCCATAGAAAGCCTTTTAGGGCATCATGTTACTTGTACTATATAAACCCCTCAAAGTCTCATTTGAGGGGTGTGCTTGAAAGTGTGTGTGTGTGTGTTCTTCATTTGCAATAAACATCATCTTTATTGTGTTTATCTTTTCTCTCCACATACACGATTTGTATAAACATCAAGTCACCAACATCTTTATCTTTTCTTCTTCATCTTGTACGCTTTATGTTTGTGTTTGGGTTTCACGTGTTCTACGCGTAGCGTGGTTTCACGTGGTGATACTTGTGTTTGTTAAGTAGGTTTGTGATAAGGTTGATAAAAGTAAGGTCCTACAATTGGTATCAATCGCCTAACAATGGTTTAGGAGTGTTTGGGTTGAAGTTTGTTTTAACGTGTTACGCGTAGTGTTCGTTCTCAAAGATTCACGCATAAAACTTTTATTTTTGCACTTAAATCTTCAAGATTCTTATGGTCTAAGGTTTAGATAGTGTTAAAGATTCTAGTTTTGGAAAAAAGTTTGAAGCTTTACGTGTTTTAAATCGTTTTTAAACTCGTTTTGATTTCGTTGTTCATTTCTACGCGTAAGAATAAAAAGCATTTTGGGTGTTTAAGGTCAATACAATCTTGGTATTTGCGTGTTTTGGAAGCTATCTGTGCAAAAGAAATCGGTTGAATCATTGGAAATTTTTTACGCGTAAGTCAAAACCCTAATCTTACGCGTAAGAAAGTCAAAACCCTAGTTTTCTACGCATAACTTTTTGGTAACGAATCTTCGTGCAACAAAGGTGACTCAGTGCTTCCCTCACTTGGATAAGTGTGTGGAACACTTCGACTTTCGGATATCTTTTACGCTGTGACAGTGTAAAGGATTTTTGGTTTTAAACCAACTCTTACGCATAAGCAGAAAGCTTACGAGTAAGCACTCTACGCATAAGTTAACTCTTACGCGTAAGGTACTCTACTTCTACGCTTACCGTTTACGCATAAGACTTACGTTTAACCTTAAGTTTACGCGTAACTTAGATTTCTACGCATAAGGATTTCTACGCCTAAGCTCTTTACGCATAAGGACTCCTACGCATAAGATCCTACGCATAAGCACTCATCTATATGCATAAGAACAGTTTTACGAGTAAGATTGTGATCAAAACTTCAAACGGCTATAACTTTTGAACCGTAACTCCGTTTTCAGCGTTCTACCCATCAAAACGACCGTAAGAACGAAAAGATTGTCACGCCGAATTAACTAAAGTTTATTCGGGTCAACCTTCAAGTCCTAAAAACGCTCAGAATAGAAGTTATTGAGGTTTTTAACTTTTTTAGAGCATACTTTCACTACAACAACCGAGCTTAATCTTCATAAACCACAACTCTTTTATCGTTGAATCGATCCTACATCAACTTTATCATAACATACCTTCATCAATGGCAACTCAACAAGATATTCATGCAGCCGGTGCCGAAAACCGTCCTCCTATGTTGGAAAAAGGTGGTTATCTTCAATGGAAAAGTCGTATGCTTCGCTACATCAAGACCAAACCTAATGGAAAACTCATGATTAACTCCATTACGAATGGACCCTTCAAGCCTCGACAAATCCTAGACCCTGGAACTCCTGACGTCCCACCATCTTTTCATACTCAAACTGAATCAGAATACACTGAAGAGGATCAAAAGCAAGTCGATGCAGATGACATGGAAATTCATATTGTCCAACTGGGTTTACCAAGAGACATATTTGCTGCGGTAGACAGTTGTGAAACTGCTTTCGATATGTGGGAACGTGTTAGACGGCTTTGTCATGGAACAGAAATTGGTCAACAAGACATGGAGAACAAGCTGCTAACTGAATGGGAAAAGTTTACTTCAACACCAGGAGAATCCATTGAATCCTACTATGGAAGGTTTTGCACTTTGATGAATGAGCTTATCAGAAACAAGTTAGCACCCAGAACTATCGTTCAAAACATCAAGTTCCTGAACAATCTTCCAGAAGAATTGGGACGATATGTCACTATTGTCAACCAAACAAAAGACTTAAATCAGGTGAACTTTGATCAACTAAACGATTTTCTGAAACAAAACCAAGCTGAAGCGAATGAAGTCAGGAAAGAAAGATTGGCAAAGAATCATGATCCATTGGCTCTTATTGCAAAGACTCAACCTTCAGTGAATACACAACAACAAGCTTCATCATCTTCCAACAACAACAACTTGCAGCAATACATTCCACAACCACAAGCTGTTATCCCTCAACAACAAACCTATCCACCAGAACAACAACATTACCAGGAACAAGGAATCACTGATCTTGAAATGGAACCCGAAGAAGCTTTGTTACAAGTATTTTCTTTATTGGGTAAAGCATTCAGAGGTCGCTATTCCACACCAACTAACAACAACCAAATGATTTCATCAAACACTCGCAACAGGCAAATTGCACAGCTGAGTGTGAATATGGGTAATCAAGGACAAACGGTTGGAGTTATTGGGAATCAGCAGGGATATGCTACTGGATTTCGTATGGGTAATCAAGCGGTTCCGTATCAGGGTAATCAGTTGGGTCAGAATGTTGGAAATCAGATGGGACAGAATGTTGGGAATAGAGCAGTGGGTAATCAGAATGGGAATGTTGCAGCTCCAGTCATTGGGAATTATGGAAATGTGAATCAGGGTAATCAGGTTAAGTGTTATAACTGTCAAGGAGTGGGTCACATGACACGAAACTGTCCCACTAAGCCACACAAGAAGAATGCTGAGTTTCTTCGGAAAGCTATGCTGTTAGCATAGAAGCAAGAAGAAGGGATGCAGTTGAGTGCTGAGGAAAATGATTTTTTCGCTATTGTAGATGATTTGGAAGACCTCGAGGAAATCAATGCAAACTGCATCTTCATGGCAAATCTTCAGGAGACTAAGTATGACACTGACTCTGACGCACCTCCTGTCTATGACGCCAACACAGTATCTGAGGTACCAATCATTGATCCATGCTATAACAATGTCATATTTGATGTGTTTACTCATGACGAACAGCATTCTGTGACGCCAACACCTACATATGATACATACCTGGACAATCCGAGTTGTAGCAATACTAACTCCGAAACTCCAGATGTGGATCCAAGTGGAGGCTGTGTGGCACAAAATACTGAGACTGATGAGGAAACACGTGCTATTTTGAATCATTAATCCATAACTGTGGCATTGAAATTGAGAAAGTTAGTAAGGTCAATCGCGAAGTTAAGGCCGCAAATGTTAAATTGACCACTGAGCTTGAGAGTTACAAAGAGAACGCCAGAGCCTATGAATTTCATACAAACAAAATATCAGAATTAGAAATTGGTTACCGAGATTCTGTTTTAAGAGAAAAACAATTGCAAATCAAGTATGATACACTTGATGTGAATCTGAACTTGAAAATAAAATCTTTAAACAAGGAAATTTCTGAACTAAATGACCAACTTTCTAAACAAAAAACACTGCTTTCTGATCTTGAAAAAGAGAAGAAACAGTTGATTGCTGATTTTTCAAAACGAGAAGATTCTCTTCTTGATGAAATTCTGGATAAAAATGAAACTATCAAAAAATTGGATAATTTACTTCTTACAACGGGTCATTCCGCTAAAACAAACAAGATGCTTTCTAATCAAGTAAATCCGATTTTTCATACGACACATAAAATGGCTCTTGGTAACTCACCTCCTTGTTTCCTCAAGAAAGCTCAGAAACAACGGAATGTGTTAAACAATGGAAAACCTTTGCATGAACCCATAATTGTGCATGATTCTCTTGAAACGTTGGAACTATCTGAGGAGAGTAGATCAAGAATGAAACAAAAACATCCGGAAATCAAACCAACTGACTATAACAAATGGAACAAAATTAATGGTATTTCGTTTGTTTCACATAAAGAACAATCAAAGTTTTCCATCACACCAATTTCAAAACCAGTTGCAACTCCTGTAGTTGTCTCAAAATCATTTTCGAAAATCTAACAAATGTCTTCAAACAATCCTTTTAACACAAGTGATGCCAGAAGCATTTTAGACGATGTTAAAACTAGAATTGGGAGACTTCAAGAGACTGTTAAAACTAAAACTCATATTACAACCAACATCTGGTTTAATAGTTTTGATATTGAACAAAAAAAGTTTTTTGAAACTAAAATTGCCCCTCAGCTGAATAACATCAACTCCAGGGTAATTTATTTTGAACAAGCCTTTTTGAAAGAAACAGCTGACTTTGTCAAGGACCATAAATCCCTGGTAAAGCAAGCTAATGACTGTATTGAACAAATCAAAGTTTTGGAAAATTTAAATGATTCTCTCTTCGAAGATGTTCTGACTACTGATATTATGTCCATCATTTTGCAAACATATTCTATTGAAGATCATGAAAGACTCCAGTCTGAGACCTCCGAAATTGTTTCAAAATATGAAAAAGCTCTTGAAAAACTTGAAAAAGAAAATGTGTCATATTTTAAACAACTTGATCGAAAAACTGAGGAATGCAAATATGACAAATTGTCGTATGAGCGTGCCTACAATGACATGAAAGCGATAAATGATCTTTTGAGGGCTCAGCTGGAAAGTCAAAAAGGAAAGGCAGTGGATACTGTGATTAAAAAACCATTGACTGCGGAGAAAGCAAATATTCCCAAACCAAAAATGTCTGTTTCTATACCTCCTCCAAAAGTCAATGAGAAAAATGTTTCATCAAAACCAGTCACTCCACCTGCCTTGCCTATACAATATGTTGAAAAAGGGAAAGCGGTTATCGAGAATCCCAAAGTTTTAGCACCTAGCCTTTTTAAGATGAGTACCACTAATGCGTCTGCCTCCACATCTAAAACATATGGAACAAACGACATAAGTTTAGAAAAGCACTCTAAAGAGACTAGGAAAGCTGAAACCACCTCCCTTCATAAAAATGTGAATCCTAATGCGTGTGCCTTACCTTCTACAGGACTAGAAAGCACCTCTAGGAGCAGCAGACTAAAGCCTAAGAGCAATACAAGGAACAATAGAGTCTCGACTGCCTCTAGGAGTAGTAGCTTGAATAAAGAGAAGAAAGTAGAAGAACACACTAGGAATTTACCGCTTTTGAATAAGAAAGACATTTCATCTGAATGTACTGAACCTACGAAACTTGCTAAGTCTAATGAATGTGTTGCATCTATTTGTTTAACTTGCAAGAAATCTTTAATTAATGTTCAAGATGATTGTGTTTCTAAGAATGTGAATGATAAGCCTGTTAAGAAGAACGTCCCAAAAAGATCTTACGCTAAACGAGTAGGAAAACTAGTTGCAAAACTTAGGCTTTTCACTACTGAAAAGAACCATAGTGTTTACTTTAGGGATGATATTTGGAAACCCACAGGTAGAACTTTTACACTCCAGAATGGTACAATGAGTGCTAAACCAGTATTCCCTGTAGAAAACCTCTTTGAGTGTGATCAGGATCTTACCTCTAACCCAAAGGAACCTAAATCAAAACGGTTTCCACAATATTCTTTTGATGTTACTGGCAGGTTATCGAAATTTGTCTTTGGATCGTCGACTTGGGTTGCTCCAAGCACATGACCGGGAATCTGAAGCTGCTGATCAATTTCGTCTAGAAATTCATGGGAACCGTACGTTTCGGAAATGATCATGTAGCAGCTATCATGGGTTATGGAGATCTTCCTTTTGGAAATTATTTGATCACTCGGGTTTACTATGTCGAAGGGTTGGGACACAATTTGTTTTCAGTCGGACAGTTCTGTGATGCAGATTTAGAGGTTGCTTTTAGGAAAAATTCTTGCTTCGTTAGAAACTTGGATGGCACTGATCTCTTAACTGGGAATCGTGATACAAACTTGTATGCTATCGACATCAATCAAATGGCCTCTTCATCACCAATATGTCTTATGACACGAGCATCTGGAACTCAGTCCTGGTTGTGGCATAGAAGGTTATCCCATCTCAATTTTGACACCATCAACAATCTTGCCAAAGACAACATCGTCAATGGACTTCCAAAGTTCAAATACACCAAGGATCACTTATGTCCATCATGCGAACAAGGAAAAAGCAAAAGAGCATCATATAAACCCAAATCCATACCTAGTTCAGAAGCAAAGTTGCATATGTTGCACATGGACTTATGTGGCCCAATGAGAGTTGAAAGCATTAATGGGAAAAAGTATATTCTTGTTATCGTTGATGACTATTCAAGATATACATGGGTTAGGTTTTTGAGATCAAAAGACGAAGCACCAGGCATTATCATCACCTTCCTGAAATGTATTCAAGTACTTCTTCAAGCTCCTATAAGAGTTGTAAGAACAGACAACGGCACAGAATTCACAAATCAGGAGTTAAGAGCTTATTTTGAAGATGTTGGAATAACTCATCAAACATCAGTTGTTAGAACTCCACATCAGAATGGGGTAGTTGAAAGAAGAAATCGTACTCTTGTGGAAGCTGCTCGCACAATGCTAATTTATTCTTGTGCACCGTTATTTCTATGGGCTGATGCTATTGCCACTGCTTGTTTCACTCAGAACCGATCCCTCATCCATCCAAGATTCAATAAAACCCCATATGAGATAGTGAACAACAGAAAACTTGATATCTCTTACTTTCACGTGTTTGGCGCTTTGTGCTATCCTACGAATGACAGAGAAGATCTTGGAAAACTGAAAGCAAAAGGTGATATTGGAATCTTCATTGGATATTCAGATAACTCGAGGGCATTCAGGGTGTATAACAGAAGAACTAGGAGGATCATGGAGACGATGAATGTGAAGTTTGATGAACTTTCACATATGGCTTCTGAGAGACTCGCTCTAGAACCCGCACTAAACCCGCAGACTTCTGGACACATCAGTTCAGGACTCGTACCTCAAAGAGCTCAATCAACTGCGTATGACAATCCTAAAGAACAAGAATGGGAGAAATTCTTTGAGTTAATGTTCGATGAATACTATGGTGGAACTTCGACAAATGCATCAAACCATCATTCCGCTGCACCCGCTCAAAATCATCCTCCACCACCGACAGAAGATGCATCTACAACGGTCGAAACCAATGCACCAACTCCATCTACATCATCTACATCTACTCAAGTTATTGCACCCGTTCTACCAGCAGTTGATGAGCAAAACCAAAACCGAAACGATGCAACGTTAGATGAAGACTTATTTGAAAACCCGTTTGCCACGGAATCAACTGAATCATCCTCAAGCTTACGAGAACCATCTAACTCGCATACGTTTAACCAACGGTATCCCTCTACTCTGAAGTGGACTAAAGACCACCCAATTGAACAAGTTATTGGTGAACCTTCAAGGCCAATTCAGACGAGACGTCAACTTGCCACCGATTACGACTTATGCATTTACCTTTGCTCAATTAGCAATATAGAGCCAAAGAACAAACGCGAGGAAATGGCAGAACCCGCATGGATAGAAGCTATGCAGGAGGAACTTCTCCAATACCGTCTACATAACTCTTGGGATATGGTTCCAAGACCAATTGACGTTCGTGTCATTGATCTCAAGTGGTTATGGAAAAACAAAAGGGATGAAGAGATGACTGTAATTCGTAACAAAGCTCGTCTTGTGGCCAAAGGATACAGACAGGAAGAAGGGATAGACTTTGAAGAGTCATTCGCGCCGGTAGCTAGACTTGAGGCAGTCAGGATTTTCTTAGCCTATGCAGCTCACAAAAACATAACGGTTTATCAGATGGACATTAAGACCTCGTTATTGAATGGAACTCTGAAAGAAGAAGTGTATGTGAGTCAGCCAGAAGGCTTCATCGACTTGGAACATCCAGACTACGTCTACAAACTCAAAAAGGCAATCTATGGATTGAAACAAGCTCCGAGAGCGTGGTATGACGAACTGTCCTCTTTCCTTATCCAAAACAATTTCACCAAAGGAACAGTTGGTCCTACCTTGTTTACACAAAAATGCAAAAACGACATTTTGATTGTTCATATTTATGTGGACGACATCATCTTTGGGTCCACTAATCCGAATCTTTCAAAACATTTTGAAAATCTCATGAAATGTAAATTTGAAATGTCCATGATGGGGGAACTAAAATTCTTTCTTGGTTTACAAATACATCAGTCCCCTCGTGGAACTTTTATAAATCAAGCTAAATACACAACTGAGATTTTGAAAAATCATGGTATGGATAATTGTGACTCGGTCGGAACACCAATGATAACTTCACCAAAAATTGGAGCCGATTTGTTTGGGAAACCTATTGATCGGAATAAATATCGGAGCATGATTGGTTCTCTCATGTACCTTACTGCTAGTCGACCAGATATTCATTTTGATGTTTGCTTATTAGCACGGTTTCAGGCAAAGCCTACCGAACTGCACCTCAAAGAGGTTAAACGGATCTTTCGGTACCTGAAGACATCCATTCACATGGGACTTTGGTATCCGAAGGAATCCGGATTTGATCTAATTGCCTTTTCAGATGCGGACGACGCAGGTGATCAAGTTACAGCAAAAAGTACATCCGGAGGAACACAATTTTTGGGTGAAAAGTTAGTCAGCTGGTCTTCAAAGAAACAAGATTGCACTGCACTTTCAACCGCTGAAGCTGAGTATGTGTCTCTATCTGCGTGTTGTGCTCAAGTTCTATGGATGAGAACACAACTCACAGATTATGGCTTTACTTTCGATAAAATACCTATGTATTGTGACTCGAAAAGTGCCATAGCCATATCATGCAATCCTGTTCATCACTCATAGACTAAGCATATCCGTGTCTGCTACCACTTCATCAAAGAGTACGTCAAAAATGGTACTGTTGAATTATTCTTCGTGAAGACAGATTATCAACTCGCCGATATATTTACTAAAGCCCTTCCAAAAGAAAGGTTTGACGATTTAGTTCGACGAATTGGAATGCGAAGCCTAACCCCTGAAGAGTTAGAACGTCTTCTCGAATCTTCGTGAAAATGATTTTCCAAAAAGCTTCGCTGTAAATATTTTTAAAAAACAAAATACAAAATTTGAAAAACCAACAAAAGCAAAATATAAAAATATAAAACTTTCAAAAATACAAAAACAATATAAAATAAAAAATCCAAAAATATTCTTCTACGACATGTCTCTTGTATAATCGATATTCTGTACGTTTCTAGAAATGTCATTCAACAATGATACGGGCATGTACAGATGCTTGAGCGAGAGTTCTTTAATTTGTTTTCTAAAACATGTCGTTTCTCAAAATTTCTTCATAAAATGGCTTTCGTATACTTCAGTACGAAACCCGGACCGAAATGATGACTTTTGATTATTTTTCAAATCAAAACTCGTGCTTTTATAGAAAAAATCAAGTGTACGCTTCAGTGCACTACATTTAAAAATGGTGAGAAATCATCATCATCTTGAGCACCTTTTCAAGATTGTTCAAAAAGATTCTCAAAATCTTTCAAAATATTTTGTGCTCAAGATAACTCCCTCTAAAACCCTTTAATTGTTTATGCTTTATTCAAGGGGGAGTATAAAACAAAAATGTTCCAAATTCATGCTTAAATCAAATCCGTTTGTCTCCCCAAAAGATTCTAAAATGTTGTTTAATCCGTTGATATAAAAAATATCACGAATATGCTATTTTTGAGGGGGAGGAGACGTGATTAAAATTTGATCAAAATGTTTAATGATCGGTGTTTGAATCTCAAAATGAGCTAGACGTGATTAAAACGGAACCAATGAATTGACGGGAATCAAAGTCAGTAAATGTACCACCTCGAGAAACTTTCTATGACTTGACCAGGACGGGTAATAATTTCAAGCTAGTTCTCTAGTGATGTAAACGTGTCTCGAATCGGTCTTGTTCATTTAAAGTCGATCAATTCAAAAAGTGCGAACTCTACCCTCTATGTGCAGATTTCTGTCAAAACTTATAAGCACATGTGAAGGGGGAGTGTTTCTGAAAATACAAAACTCACGGAGTGTTTCAAACATGTTTTCTATCATAAACACTCTGAGAGATTTTCAAAGAAAAATGGTTTTATGGAAACAATAGGACAGTCATGGAGTTACAAGGTGACTAAGGATATGTAAATCAGTCCTATGATCCGCCAGAGCCGGAGGGATCTACCCAAGGACATCACAAATAGTTAGTATTAGAAGTCCTTAGGAATGATTGAAAAAAAGGAGTAATGTGAGAAAGGAGAAAGAAGGGGTTGAAGAATCAAAAGAAATGTAATGAAAAAGGGTGAAAAGAAATAGCCCTCCATATTCAACCTTAGGGCAGAAACCGGGTTCAATTCATCTGCTACTAGTTGTTACTAGATGACACTGGTATTGAAGACAAAGGCGTCATGGACCCAGTGACGCACTGCACTAAACCTTCTAGCCACTCAATTCCTCTCAAAAGGGATTTGTTTCATTCTCACTGGGAACCCCACATAATCTATCGACTTTCTCTTAGAGATTGTTGATATTGAAGAAGGAGACCCTCTCCCTAGTCTCCGCTCAGGAAAACCAAAATGCACTATTGAGTCTAGAGCCACGAGATTCATCAAAAGATCTCATAGGAACACTTGACATGACATCGCTTGTTGTTCATCAATAAGGACACACGTGATATATTTTAGAGTCCTACATAGGTCTTAGCAATCTGCCCGAACATTTATGAGAAGTTTCACTTCTGTGATCTTCAGTGATTGAATGAAAACTCATGCCAGGGTCAACATCAAGCAGCCCTGACAGCAGGTCACTTCGGTAACTCCCCGTGGATTACGCTTAGTGTGTCTCAAACGGTCTACAGTCGTGGAGTGATGCTTCGGTGTACTTCAGCGACTCATCTGAATTGTAGGTGTACTTCGGTATATCGTGTTATCTCACTTGTGGGACTCCAGTTCAGGAACGGCCTTTGTAAGAATCAAAGATGTGTTTTCACACTATGCTGTTAACACCCTCGAAATTCAAACTTGTAAGTGCCGGAATCCGCTTATTACTAACCTATTTTATGTTTTCTTCTTATGGAAGCTCCAGAGCGGATTGATCGTGCATATTCTCCACATGCTCATACCAACAACACATGAAAGTTCTCATCAATATCAAAGGCAACAAAAGTTTAAGATGATTCTTCGTCAATGTCAAAGAATCTACAAAGTTTAAAGACTCGAGAACTACATCATTGGTAACCAAAAGACAAATAGAAGTGTGAGCATGGTGGAGAAAGACGTGGAGACACCTAACCAACGAAGTTGACAACGGCAGACAACCACATTAAATGATCACAAAGCATGAAGGAACAAAGAATTAAGACTATTCTATATCTACACGCAAAGTTCAAGCTCAAGGAAAGTAAAGATCTTATCAAGTGGAGCATCTTTTGAATGACCACCCCTTAGGGGGAGATTGTTAGCCTTAATAGTTTTTATTAGAAGTGATGGTCATTCACATTTAGGAACTTTATATCGTGTGTTAGATATCTTGATAGAATAGTCAACGGGCTCGTGGATTGGTCTAAGCTAAATGGGTATTAGTTTAGTTAAGCTTGCCTTATATCCAATCCAACCCATGTCCAAGCCCACGAAGCCCATAGAAAGCCTTTTAGGGCATCATGTTACTTGTACTATATAAACCCCTCAAAGTCTCATTTGAGGGGTGTGCTTGAAAGTGTGTGTGTGTGTTATTCCTTTGCAATAAACATCATCTTTATTGTGTTTATCTTTTCTCTCCACATACACGGTTTGTATAAACATCAAGTCACTAACATCTTTATCTTTTCTTCTTCATCTTGTACGCTTTATGTTTGTGTTTGGGTTGAACGTGTTCTACTCGTAGCGTGGTTTCACGTGGTGATACTTGTGTTTGATAAGTGGGTTTGTGATAAGGTTGATAAAAGTAAGGTCCTACAGGTTGTCTTATGTATCTCACTGCATCTAGGCCTGATATCATGTTTGCTGTTTGTGTATGTGCAAGATATCAAGTCTCACCTAAGGTCTCACATTTGAATGCAGTGAAGAGAATTTTCAGTTATTTGAAACAACAACCTAAGTTAGGGTTGTGGTATCCAAAGGATTCACCTTTTCACTTGGAAGCTTTTTCAGATAGTGATTATGCAGGTGACAACTATGACAGAAGATCAACCACTGAATGATGCCAATATCTTGGAAGAAGATTAGTCTCATGGCAGTGTAAGAAGCAAACAATTGCAGCAACATCCTCTACTGAAGCAGAATATGTGGCTGCTGCAAGCTGTTGTGGACAAGTTTTGTGGATGCAGAATCAACTTTTGGATTATGGGTTCAATTTCAAGAATACTCCTATCAATATTGATAATGAGAGTACTATTTGCAGTGTGAAGAATCCAGTTTATCATTCCAAGACTAAGCACATTCAGATTAGGCACCACTTCATCAGAGATTGTTATGAGCACAATCTCATTAATGTTGTCAAGGTGTATACAGATGATAATGTAGCTGACTTACTCACCAAAGGCTTTGATGTTTCAAGATTCAATCACTTGGTGGTAAGAATTGGCATGATTAATTACTGAGCTACATTTAAGGGGAGGACTATTTAGTGTAAGTATAGTCCTATGCATTGCTTGAGGGGAGGATATTCATGTTTATTTGAAGTGTTTGCTGTTATAAAGAGGAGAATGGGAAAGTACTGATTTTTGGTTTTATGAAAGTACTGCTTGAAAAGTACTGCTTTTGAAAGTACTGCACACGTGTCGTATCTAAGTACTGTTCCAATGGTAATATTGAGGGGTAACTACTACTAACGGTAACTTTATTATTAAGGGCTGTGATTTTTTAAATCTCACCTATAAATAACTACTCTCCGAATTTCCCTCTCAACTTTATACCTAATCATCTTTTCCATATTTCTCTCTCTTTCACCCATATTATTCATCATATCACTTTCTGTGTACACATCTCATCAATGGCCAATCGTAATACAGTTTCAAAACACAAAATGGTGGCGAATTTAGAAAATATTGAAGCTAATGTGATCTTTCATGATATCATTGATTTTCTCACTGGGTCTCCGATTAGTTATGCACTTTTAGTGGAACCGGATATCATTGAGCCATGGATTCAACAATTTTGGGTAACTGCTAGGGTTCATATGGAGAATGAAGATTCGTATATTCAAGCTAAAGTTGCTGGGAAGATTGTGAAGGTTACTCAAGCATCAATTCGTGAAGATTTATTGTTTGATGATGAAGAAGGAGCTGTTCGTTTTGATAAACAATTGATTTGGGATACATTCAGCAACATTGGATATGAAGGGTCCTTAACTGAACAAATTTCAAGAAACCCTTATTCAGTCCACACTGGAAGTATTTAGTTCATGTATTGCTTCATTGTATTAGTGCTAAAAGTACCTCATGGGAGCAATTTGGTTCTAACATAGCATCTGCTATAGTGGGATTAGCTACAGATCGCGTTTTCAATTTTTCAAGGCTAATTCTTGATGGAATGTTATCTCATATTTCAAATGGATCAAGATGGTTGATGTATCCAAGGTTTATTCAAGTTTTCTTAAAAAGAAACTTATTGATGTTCCAAAGCCTACAAGTCTTCTACCTGTTGTGGTACAACCAGCCAAGATTTTCACTTTCATGGCTAGGAAGAGTGATTTATTCACTGGAAGGGACACTCCATTGACTACTTCAATGATGGAGATTGTTCAGGCTATTAGAGATGAGGCTGAATATAGTGATGAAACATAAGGTACTGCTTCTGAAGGTACTGCTACTCAAGGTACTGCTTCTGAAGGTACTGCTTCTCAAGAGACTGCATCACAAGGTACTGCTTCACCAAATACTAATATTAATGAAGGTACTGCAGTTTCTCCCACCTCATCCCACCATACTACACCTCCTATTCAGACACCACAACAAGTTCTCTCATCATCTTCTGGAGGAGATAATGTTCCTATACCCCCTGAAAGATTAGTGTTAGATAATTATATTCTGACAAGGGCGATAGTCAGATTGCAGAAATCTTTTGATAAACAGGCTACTCAGATTAAGAAGTTGAAGCTTAAGTTTAGAAGATTAAAGAACTTTGTATGGCCATTGGTTACACATCACAGGTTATGGGTCAAAGCTGAAAAGAAGAAGCGAAGGCAATTAAAGAAGACCACCACAGGCACAAAGGTTCAACCGCATTCTTCTGTCCAATTGGGGAGGAATTTAGAAGAAGAGAATTTGAAAGAAGATGCTGAAATTCATGAAGAAAAGGAGTATGAACCTCAAAGTACTGAAGCACATGTAAATTTTCAAAGTACTGAGCCTGAAGGAACTGATGTTAAAAGTACTGATGATCAAGGTACTGCTGATCAAAGTACTGGCTTTCATGAAACATCTCGACAATAATTAATTACACCAAAAGTGTTAGATTTTGAAGAAGAAGCTGGTACTTCAACAATTCCACAAGAAGAAGAAGCTGATACTCTCAAACCTATACACACTGCAAGTGATGATGAAACCATTGCTGAAATCTTGCATGATTTATCAAAGCCAAGGGGTGTTAGCATTCCTGGTGTTGCTGAAGAACAACAACAAGCTTCTCAACCTACTATAGATCCTAAGGATAAAGGGAAAGGTAAGATGGTAGAAACAAAGAAGAAAAAGAAGCTCACTTTAGCACAAATAAGGGCTGCTCAAGTTGCTATAAATGAGGAATCAGCTAGAAAGTTACAAGCTGAATTGAATGCTGAAGTTGTTAATGAAAAGGCTATGAATGAAGAAGCAGCTAAGAAATTGCAAGAAGAATTGAATGCTGAAGCTGCTGTACCATTACAGTCACCTATTCCTATTTCTGCTCTACCAAGAAGACCAAATCATGCTAAGGAAAGAAATGCTATGATGGCATATTTAAAAGGTCAAGGGTATATTGGATTGAATAAGTTGAATTATGTTGAGATGAAAGGTTTGTATGAAGCTGTTAGAGAAGATTATCAGAAACAAGTTAATAGTATCAAAGACTATAAAGAGGTTGATACTCAGAAAGAAGAAGATAGAAAAGGAAGCTCAAAAAGAAAAAGAACAAATGAAGTTGAAGATATTCAGCCATCAAAGAAAGTTGAGTTAAGATCTGATACTAATGATGAACTGAGGAATTACTTAAGAATTGTAGAATTTGAGTATTCTAAAGCTGATGCAGAAAAGAAGACAGAAAAGAAGATGAAAAAGTCTCCAATAACTACTTTTGAAGTTGTAGAATCTAAAGATGGAAATTATCTAATGTTTCACAGAGAATATGAAAGCTTCAGAGTGTTTAATATGCTATGGGATCTATTGCACATAATAGATAGAGAGGATTTGTTTCATCTATATCATTTGGTGCAAGAATACTTTGAACACATTCCATCAGAAGGAGTTGGTTTAATCTTGCTTGGAGATCTCAAAACTGTTTGGGAAACTGAAGAAACAAGTACTGAAGAGATTTGGAAAAATCAAGAAGATTGGGAGATTATTAGCTGGAGATTCTTTGAAGAATCTGGAGTACATGTTCTAGAGTTAGAAGATGGGACTATGATTCACATGCTAGCAGATAGAAGATATCCGCTTACATCAGATGTCATGAGGAGAATGCTAGAGCATGGAATGGAAGTTGAAGAAGATAATGAAACTGCACTTCTGGTCATCAAATTGTTTATCAGATGGACGACTATGGCTGATGATGATGCATGAATAACTAGTATGAATATTTATTGAATAAATTATTTTTGAAATATCAGTACTTTATTCAAAGTACTGCTGATCAAAAAATACTTTCATCAAAGTACTGCTTGCAGTATTAAACCAGTTAATGATTTTGAAAAGAAAACTTTTGTTAAGTGATAAATATTTTGAAACAAAAGTTGAAAGAAATAAATGGTTTTTGAGATGGTAATAACAATAGGTTATCAATCCACCATGGTTACAAAAGGATTGGCTAATCCATGAGCAAACAGCTTTGGTAAAGATATCTCAAATCCGTTTTATAGTTGACAACTTGCTAATAAGTTGTATGGTAATCAACTCACCTTATCAGTAAATGTAAAGAGTTGGCTAGCCCACAAGAAAATGGCTTGTGGTAAAGGATGTGGAAAAACCATTGGTATGGTAATTAGTTCACCATGATGAAAGAACTAACTAGTCCAAAAGGGTACAAATTTTGGTAAAGACAAATCAAATCTGTTGATAGCTGATGATTTGCTAAAAATCATATGGTTATCAATGTACCATGATCTTACACATCAAAACATTTGGCTACTCCAGAGTTAATGGCTTTCGTAAAGAGACATCAAATTCATTAAATTTTCAATGATTCACCTCTCACAGGAGTTTACACACCTGGAAGTGATGAGAATAGACTGAAACTTAAACTGAATTAATGTACAAACTGTCTTATGTTGCTGAAAAGATGGAGCTTGCTGAAAAGAGATTATTGATCAAGGATGCTGTAAAGAATAATTTCTAAAGAATACTTTGATAAAGCACATAGAATACAAAGATATAATCCAAAGATAAAGACACAATCTGTCCTTGAAGATGGAGATGTTAAAGATAAATTTACAAAGGAACTTGAAGTCAAGCAAGTAGAATTCAAGTTAGGGGAGGATTGTTGGGATATGAAAGTGCTGAAGAATGACAAAGTACTGGAAAAAGTCAAAGTACTGCTAAAGAAAAAGTCAAAGTACTGCTGTCGAAGTCAAAGTACTGCAAAGCTAAAGAACTGTTATATTCGTTTATGGAAAGCTTTGTTATTCTAGAATATTCTTTGTTTAGATTACTTGTCGTACAAGGATACAAATTGTAAACCGATTAGGGTTATCCTTAAGCCTATAAAAGGACCCCTAGATTGGCATTAGAAGTACGAGTTTAGATATATGTTTTAGAATCCTAAAGTACGATTACTATTAGAGTTTTAGAGTTGTTTAAGAGTCTGCATAACAAGCAGATTTAGAGTTATTAATAAAATCGTTGAAAGTTAATATATTCTTCTTAGCTTTGTTAAGTAAATTCCGCGTACTTAATAAAGATTACTCAGTGTTTCATTGTTAACAACTTAGGATTTATCCAAGGTTGTTAAACCCTTAACAAGCTATATAATTAGTTTGGTTAGAGTATATCGATCCAACAATAATCTCTCAACATGGTAAATTGTAGCTTGAATTGACCCTTGATGGCTGTTATTGCTAGGTTTTTGGCCCTTAAAACCTTCTGCAGGGACACTTGAAGCTCGTATTGGTTGGTAAGTTGATTATGCACAGACTTGACAGGAACCAGTGGATTGGTTTCAATTTATGATGTAATTTTCTGTGAGATATAGTGAAGGTCAAAAGCTCTGACTGCCCTTGATTGTAAACAAGTGTGTTGCTCATTATATGTTCTGACTGACTAGATACCTGTCTCACCATTCCTGTCGACAAACAATAGCCATGGGTAAAGTATTTCTGAAGGGTCCTTTTTGCAAGAAAGCAATGCATGTATACCCCTTCTGCTTAATGGACTTCTAGATGGGCCTATATCCAGTCCAGGACCTTCACTTGGGCCTGGAAGTGGAACACAACCCTTACATCTGACCCTTATTCTTGTTTTGTCATTCTTCTGAAAAAACAACTCCCTCCTAGTTTCTATTGAATGCTCTCTTACTTTAGTTTTGACTTCCACTGCAGTAGCAAACTCCTGACCAAAATAGAAGAATGTGGTATAGACTCCATTTGCAAAGTCTGCCTGTTGGAGAGAAACATACTCACTGCAAAAGACATCATCAACCATCACAGGTAAATCATTTTCCAACTGCATGTCATCACTTATATTACTGGTTGTTCCTGCTTCACCTAACTCATTACTCTGACCTACTTGGACCATAGCAAGTTGTGCATCATTCTCCTGATAAGTATTCTCTTCATTTGCTTGAATTGAATCATCAACTGCATTGCCTAAGTCACTAGTGTCACTCACTTGTAACAAAGTAACATCAACAACATGATCCTCTTCCATGTTATCCTGAGTCAATTGAAACAGAGTTACATCCACATTAGGCTCCTCAAACCTGTTATTGACATCAACTAGTGCTCTTCCTGCTTTGTCTAAGTGCTTCTCCTGAGTCAATTGAAACAGATTAACCTCAAAATAATCAGGCTCCTCAAACCTGTTATTGACATCAACTAGTGCTCTTCCTACCTTATCTAAGTGCTTCCCCTGAGTCACTCAGAACCGATTAACCTCAATATTATCAGGCTCCTTAATAGCACTGTCTTCATCAATAAGTACTAAAGCACGCTCACTGTTATGAACAGGTTGGCTAGCAAATGATGTATCTAAGGTGGAAAATACAGGCTCAATGTTTGGCAAATTGCTAGATTCACCAATATCATTGACGTCCATAGGCACTTGTGTAAGTTGGATAAAAGGATCTAGGATAGGTTCATTATCAAGATCATCTAACACCAATCATCTACAACAAGATTGAAAAGCCGCAGTAGCAACTTTTCTCCTATCTTCATCCATCTCCTAAAACACAGTATTAATTAATTGTGGGGACATTTCAGAAAGTTCTAATCTTGTCTTCCTTATTTACACATAGACATCTATCAACTTATGCTCTATGACAACATCTTTCAACAACTCAACATTAGCAGCTTCACGCAAAGTAAACAAACCGTCGTCCAATGTACAACCAGGTTTCAGAAAGTAGAAATAATTGGTTTGTCCAATCTCATAACCGATTTGGGTCATGAGAGCATCCATTTCATCAACGGACACCTCTTTTATTTCTACATGATCAACAAGGCATTTCTTGCCTCCTTGATATATTCTACCTGGAAAGTATTTGAATGTACCTTCATAATGGAACATCATGCTAAAGGATCCTGGTTCACCCGCTGCATAAAAAATGTACAAAAACAATGTTAAGCTAAAGTTACCTAAAGTTACCTAAAAGGGGAATAACTTAAATAGTGGTACTAACATATTATTGTAATAGACTATAACCACAAATGTGACAACTGGCAATTTAGGGAGTATATTTTAGTTAACCACATTTTGTTAAACTAAACCGAGCTTTTGCCTTTAACACTATTTTTATCAACCATGACTTGATTTTATATCGTCTATTGGTTTTCATGGTTTATTTCATTACTGAACAAGTTATCGTATGAGTTTTAACTCTTTTTGGTAGGCACTATTCGATTCGGCACTAGAAAAGCCTAAAACGATAAATATTGTAACTTTTAGACCGTAACTCGAAAATTGACAAATAAATAGTCAAAACTTGTGGAAAAACATAAATAACGATATTAGAAAGTCGAATGAACGTCATGGGACACTCGGGGGACAATATATGAGCTCGGTAATAGGTAAACGGGATAGTTACAAAAAATAACGGCTTCGACCCCTCCCATTTACTCCTAGCCGGCGCCCCCCTCCCCTCCCCTCTCTTTATTTTCTAGTCCCTAAATATATATATACCCCTCCCCTCCCCATTCCATCCCTTTCACTCTCTCAATAAAAACATACACAAATACACCTTTCTCTCTCTACTCAAATAATAAAACCCTAACCCTAATCAAACCACCACCGCCGCCGCCACTGTCCAGCCACCTACGGCCACCCTCCGGCACATGACCACCCACCTCCACCACCATCTTGAAGCTCTCTTTCTCCTATTTCCAACCATATATTACACGCTTCATATAGACCTGCATAACACCTTCAAATCTTAAGATTAAGATTCGTACTTTTAGGGTTTTCATCAAATATTGTAGATCGGGCTTGAATAAGGTAAATGAAACATGGGTAAAGCTTGTTTGAGCTTTAAGAAGCCACGTATGGCATAAATACGGCTCGGTCATATTGTAATTTTTAGGGATTTTGGTTTAAACGTGGGATTAAATCTAATTAACACCTAAATAAACATGTAGCTAGTGTTTGGGAATCATGTGGTGTATCATATTGTTGGGTTTTTGTATTTTAGGTCTAGTTTCATGTTTTTGATTAGAAATAGTTGATGGGTTTGATGTTTGGTTGATGATTGGAGGTTGATTGATTGTATTTGGATGTTGTGGTATTGATTTGGTAGTGTTTGGTTGGGATGGAAGTGGTGTACGAGCCACCTAGGGCACGTACGAGCCCCTTGGGTTGCGTACGTGACCCACTTGGACCTTGGGTCCAGGTCGGGTCGCTTTGGTAGCTTGTTGGTTGATGTTGTTGGTGTTTGGATGAGACGCGTGGAGCTGAAAAGCTTCTAGAGCTTGTTTGGTTCACGTGGTCTTAACCGTGACCGTGTCATGACCATTAGGGTCATAACATTGGTTTCGGGCATATTTGGTTGGTTGATTGGTTGGCGAGATTGTTTTGAGTTGATTTGGGATTGAATTGCGCTATTATGACTTTTAATTTGGACTTGATATATAAATTGTCAACTTTGAGCAACGTCGGTGTTACTTTGACTTTTTAGTCAATAGTTGACCCCGACAATGCCGTAACATGGACTTTAGTATAGTTTGGACTATTGATTGATTAAAAGCCGAGAAGTCATGACTCGTGCTTGTGGAATCGAAACGAATAACGATATGAAGCTAATATTGGAATTTGATGAAATATATATATATATATATATATATATATATATATATATATATATATATATATATATATATATATATATATATATATATATATATATATATATATATATTAAAATGCTAATAGACTATGAAACGCAAATAATACAAAGGGCTTTTATACCAAAAATATCGATAACAAGACTTATCTTATTATTTACTATTTTAAATGGAAACTAACGACTAAAAATAGAAATGTTTTGTAATAAATAAGTAATTAATGTTTTGAGTACACGTTTATCGATATATGCCAATTATGGGCATTTAATACTAGTTTCAAGTATTTATTTACTTACGTTGTGTGCATGGGTTACGGATAACCTAACATTAATAGTGTTCATCCACATGGGTAGCGGACTTATTAGGTTGACGAATCTAATAAGAGCCCGCTAGGTACGTTGGATAACCTTATTAATGGGTGAATTATCTTTATGACTCTTTAGGATGCGACCGATTTATGGGATAATAAGCGACACAAATAAACAAATGAGTTTATCGAGTTGACAAATTCGATAAGGTCTACTATTTATTCCGAAACTTATTGGACTACGGAGCTTATCGCTTAGATGTCTCATCGTGTTGCATTGAGTCACATATTGGTTAATTGAGTGCATTCATGGCATCATATTGAGTCGGTACACCCACATGAGGATACCAAACACTAGGATTAAATGGTGAAACGAGACATTTTTGGAAATAACGAAATTGAATACATTGGGGTAGATAACGTCAATTTCGGGAAATATATATTAAAATTGGTTTACATTAATAGGTTGTGCCGAGTCGATAGTTGCTGTGCCATGATTACCTGTTATCTTCTGCTAGTGTTTATTCGTACGTTGCTTGCTTGAGGTGAGTTTAATAGCCCCACTTTTATCTACGTTTTTAACTAATTTAGGGTGAGAATCATGCTACTTTTTTTGGACTTTTAAAACTATTTGGATTTGCTTATGTGCTTGATTGTCTAGATAGATGTGCGATAGTTGTTGCCTTAGACTAGGGTACCGTTACCTAGCTAAGAATAGACCTCTACCTCGATCTAGTCCAGGGTTGGCAACTGTTCTAGAGGTTGCCACGATAGTGCTGGACTAGGGTTGCGGGGCCCGAGTAATCCCTGGATGCGAGATATGGTTGGTGATCCGGGTAGGATCGGTTTGTGAACGGTGTTTATCTATCTTAGGTCTTGCATAGCAAATCAACTCCTACAGGTCCACTATGATTTTGTTGAATTTAAACCTATGAACTCACCAGCGTAAGCTGACCTTTTAGCATGTATTCTCAGGTATTTGAATGATGTTTGGAATACGTGATAGGTGGAAGCTTGGCAAGAAGGCATGGTTAAAGGATCATATTTGACTCTGATAAATTATGGGGACCTATTTTATTAAATCATGTTTTGGGCCTAATATTTATACTTTTGGATTAAGGTTTTGAATATTTAAATTTGGGATTGGTTTTGAATGAAAATGACCATCTTGTATGCTATACTTGTGTGAGATACCAATCCAATCGTAACGCCCCAAAAACTTGATTAAGTCTTCTGATGTACCGAGATTTGGGGGTGTTACAGATTGGTATCAGAGCTCAAGGTTATAGAGAACTAGGTATTTTATAAACCCTAAACTATAACCACTTTTTAAGAAAATTGATCCTCGACCGACGCACGCCCGCTTGCCAAGCCGAAGCTTCTTATTTGATTATGGTACGAACTACGATTTGACTTATGAGATGATATGTTTTGGGATATAATTATTGATTTTGGGTAAATGTGATGCGATTATCGAGATATTACGGAACTGATTTGAATTATCGATATGTTATGAATTGGAGATTTTGAACTCGATTGATTTGATATGGGATTATGTTATAGAACTGAACTTACATGTTTTATTTAAAGGCATATTTTGAGTAATGCGGTACCTCTACTTTTAAAGCTTTCATTTTGTGATACATGTTTTGGTTGAGATGATGCGCTTATTAAAACTAGTTGTTTTCGAACACTTATACCTACCCTATGCCATTGTCACAGACTATGACTTCACTAGCTTTTGCTAGTTCCCCAGCATTGACTCTTATGATGGTTGCGCAGGGTGATCCTTATGAGATTACCCGTCACTCTAGTTCATCATCATCATCAGATCGCCCTAGCTCATCTAGGCAGCTCACTTTACATCAGGTCTTAGCACGAGCCCATACTCCTAGACTTGCTTATAGCACTGCCCACATGTTCGTGAGACCACCATCATCACGTATCCGTTTAGCAGCCCACTCTCTTCTGTCATTACCACCAATATCACCATGTCTTAGAAGACCTAGATCCCCTACTGTACCACCTCAGGATTTACTCGTACAGAGACTCTGACTCATGGAATCTCCCTCTATGGATGAGGGCGAGGAGGAGAATAAGGTAGAGGAGGAGCATGAGATTGAGGAGCAGTATGTAGATGAGGATGAGGATCCTCAGGAGGAGGATGATGAGGATATCCTAGAAGGGGGTACTCCTCCATTGCAGAGTCCTGCACATTCTCCAGGACCAGGCTCTCCTTTGCCTAAGCCTGATTCTCCTGGACAGCCTTTTGGTTTTGATTCACCTCCACATTCACCTGAGATAGGCAGCCCGTTAGGATCTGAGATACCATCAGATATTGCTACAGAGCCCGAGGAGTATGGTGAGACGGGTCTGATATGGGAGAGGATTACATCACAGGGTACTAGGCTTAGTAGGTTGACAGATCGGTTGGTTGGAGTATCGAGGGCTAGTATAGAGGATCTGAGAGCTGATATAGGTACTGTAGTCAGGAGGACTACGATTCTGCGTGAGGGTATGTCGGAGCTCCAGGAGCAGGTTGGGGACCTGCTGAGAGGATTCGCGACAGCTCGAGATGCAGATAGAGCGATTTGGCGTAGGATTGGTGAGTTGGAGAGAGAGGTCGTAGATCTTAAGAGTGATCGCGACGCTCGACGTGTTGAGTTGGCATCTTTGTGGAGAGAGGTTGACAATGTTAGGAGATTAGTTAGTGGTATTCGTGATCGTGGCTAGATAGTGTTAGATTCATGGCTTTATACCATCTTAAAACTAAGTAGTACTTGGTTCGAGATGTAGGTTTATCCTAGTTATCTTATTAGTATCGTTGTTAGGATCATTTTTGATTTCCCTGTATCCTTTCATGTATTCCACATTGAAACCTATGAGTTATGGTTTTTAGAACGTGCATCCTTTAGTTATGATTCGGTCTATGATTGTTTTGTTCTGGTATAGCGTTATCCTTGTTGACCTTGGTTATGTATTCGAGTGTTATTAGGTGAACCTTAGAACCCAACTCTATCTTTAGAGCATGAATTGTGAACTTATGAAACTGTTATTCTTGCCTTCAGAATGATGGCAACAAGACGAAACCCGCTTAGGAAAAAACGAGCAGCTCCTGCTGTTAGGGTTCCCCTATCCGTCAAGGTCGTCGTCCGACCCCGACCACTCCACCTGTTGAGAACCCGAACACTGATAACCCCGCTGTAGGAAACCCGAATGTGAAAGATCGTGCTGAGAATGGTCCTATTCCACAAAACCCTCCACCTGTGAACCCAACCCACATTGACCAGCTAGTGACGCATCGTGTCGCTGAACTGCTAGATGAGACTAACCTCTCTAACACCTCTGGTGGAACCCCAATGCTGAATCGAACTCGAGGTTGTACCTACAAAGAGTTCCGATTCTGTGGTCCCATCGAGTTCGGAGGAACTGAGGGAGTAGTTTACCTAACTAGGTGGTTGGAGAAATCTGAATCTGTGTTTGCCGTTAGTAATTGTAGTGAGGATTGTAAGGTTAAGTATGAAACATTCACCTTGAAGGACGAAGCGTTGACCTGGTGGAACAACTATCACAGATCAGTATTAAGTGATGTAGCTTATAGCATGACTTGGACTCAGTTAGACTCTCCTGATCAAGACTTACTGTCCTATGAATGAAGTTAAGAAGTTAGAGACTGAATTCTGGAACCATAAGGTTAAGGGTACTGACATGACGACTTACAATCGTCGTTTCCAAGAATTATCATTGCTTTGCCCTGATATGGTTCGCACTGACGACCATAAGATTGAGAGGTATATTGATGGGTTGCCTTTAGCTACTCGAAATGATGTCATCGCTGCGAAGCCAGCTAATTTGCATGAGGTAATTACTGTGGCTCAGCGTTTGATGGACTCTTATGTACTAGAAGTAGGAGATAAGGGTAAGAGTGATAGGAGCGATAAGAGGAAGAGGAACGAAGTTGTTAAAGGGAATGGCAACAAACAGCATGAGACAGCCAGGGTGTTCGCCATAGGAAATGGAGAAAGGAAAGGTTATGAAGGTAGTAGACCCATGTGTGGCCGTTGCAACCGAAACCACCATGGACTGTGCCCAAATGTGTGTAGGAAGTGCTCTAAGGTAGGACACATGGCCAAAGACTGTAGGTCTCGTCCACTTGCTGCAGCTCAAACTGCACAAGGAGTGGTCTGGAAGGCCACTGTCATCTGTTTTGGATGTGGAAAGAAGGGACACTTCAGGAATGAGTGCCGAGAGCCATGTATGAGAGGAAATCCCGGTAATGTAGGAGGATTTGTTAACCGAGGTGTGGGAGGTAATGGCTTAAACCCTGTGAAGCGTGAGGTTGTGGAGAACCAGGGAAACCATGATGCTAGGAATCAGTAGAGAGACATGGGAACAACGCGTGTGTATGTTATTGGGAACCTAACGTAGTTACGGGTACGTTCCTTCTCAATAATCGCTATGCTTCTATACTGTTTGATACTGGTGCGGATATGAGTTTTGTATCCACCAATTTTATGCCATTACTAGGAATCTCCCAAACACCTCTAGGGTTTAGTTACGATGTGGAATTAGCTAATGGAAATAGGGAGAAGATAGACACCGTAGTTCGAGGTTGTACCTTAAGTTTCCTAGACCACCCGTTTAGCATACACCTATTGCCAGTTACCTTGGGAAGTTTTGACGTCATTATCGGAATGGATTGGTTGTCGAAGAACGGTGCACACATCATCTGCGATGAGAAGATCGTGCGTTTACCGTATGGCGGAAAAGTCCTTCCCGGTTGAGCATCATCTCTTGTATTAAGGCCCAGAAGTACATCGATAGAGGAGGTTGTCTTTTCTTGGCTCGAATTTCTGAAAATAAAAGCGAGGAGAAGAGTGAAAGACACCTTAATGATGTACCCGTCGTTAGAGAATTTCCGGATGTGTTTCCCGACGATCTGCCAGGGATTCCACCTGTCTGACAAGTGGAATTATAAATAGAGTTGATACCCGGTGCTGCACCCGTAGCCCGGGCACCCTATCGACTTGCTCCAAGAGAATTGGAGGAACTGTCTAAATAGTTGGCAGAGTTGTTAGAGAAGGGATTCATTCGACCAAGTTCGTCACCGTGGGGAGCACCGGTGTTGTTTGTGAAGAAGAAGGATGGATCGTTTCGGATGTGTATTGATTATAGGGAGTTGAATAAGTTGACGGTGAAGAATCGATATCTGTTACCTAGAATAGATGACCTATTCGACCAACTCCAAGGAGCTAGTGTCTTTTATAAGATTGAATTACGATCTGGTTATCACCAGCTTAGAGTTCGAGAGGAGGATATCCCTAAGACGGCGTTTAGGACTCGTTATGGACACTATGAATTCCAAGTGATGTCGTTTTGTTTGAACAACGCGCTAGCGGTTTTCATGGATCTCATGAACCGAGTATGTAAGCAATATCTGGATAAGTTTGTGATAGTATTCATAGACGACATCTTGATATACTCTAAGAGTAGTGAGGAGCACGAAGAGCATTTGAGGCTCATTTTAGGTTTGTTGAGAGAGGAGAAGCTGTATGCCAAATTCTCTAAGTGTGAATTTTGGATTCCGTCCGTGCAATTCTTAGGTCACGTGATAGATATTCGAGGTGTTCATGTAGACCCAGCTAAGATTAAGGCCATTAAGGAATGGGCAGCTCCTAAGAACCCATCAGAAATCCGCCAGTTTCTAGGTTTAGCAGGCTATTATAGGATATTCATTGAGGGATTTTCCAAAATAGCTAAGTCGCTGACCAAACTGACACAGAAGGACGTTAAGTATGAATGGGGAGAAAAGGAAGAAGAAGCATTCCAACTTCTGAAGGAGAAGTTGTGTAGTGCGCCCATCCTAGCTTTGCCTGAAGGAAGCAAAGACTTTGTCGTGTACTGCGACGCTTCGCATAAAGGTTTAGGTGCTGTTTTGATGCAACGGGAGAAGGTGATTTCTTATGCATCCCGAAAACTTAAGAAGCATGAGATAAACTACACCACCCATGACCTCGAGTTAGGTGCTGTAGTGTTTGCCCTTAGGATTTGGAGACATTATATGTATGGAACCAAGTGTGTAGTGTTTACCAACCATAAGAGCTTGAAGCATATCTTAGATCAGAAGGAACTGAACATGAGACAACGTCGTTGGTTAGAATTGCTTAGTGATTATGAATGTGAGATTCGTTATCATCCTGGTAAGACTAATGTTGTGGCTGATGCACTTAGTCGTAAGGAGAACATTCCACCATTGCTCGTTCGATCCCTAGGAATGACCATTATTTCGCCTCTACCATCTCAAATCTTAGCCGCCCAAGCTGAGGCATTGATGGAAGAGAACCGTCCTTACGAGAATCTTCATGGAATGGTAGAAAGTGAAAATGGCTTCTTGAAGCGTTCCGATGGAACCTTATGCTTCAAAGACAGAAGCTGGATACCATTTCATGGTGGAATCCGTGAGTTGATTATGCATGAGTTGCATAAATCAAAATACTCTATTCATCCCAGAGCCGATAAGATGTATCAGGACCTTAAGAAACTCTACTGGTGGCCTAAAATGAAAGCCGACATAGCTCAGTATGTCAGTTGGTGCTTGACTTGTTCTAAGGTAAAGGCCGAACACCAGAAACCCTTAGGACTCTTAGTTCAACCCTAACTCCCAGAATGGAAATGGGAGCGAATCTGCATGGACTTTATCACCAAATTACCAAGAACAGCTAGCGGCAATGACACTATCTGGGTAATTGTTGCTCGTTTAACTAAGTCTGCTCACTTCTTAGCCATTAGCGAGACCGATAGTCTCGATAAGCTTGTTCGACTGTACCTTAAGGAGATAGTATCGCGTCATGGAGTACCGGTATCTATCATTTCCGATCGAGATAGCCGTTTTACATCCCACTTTTGGAAATCCTTACAGTCAGCGTTAGGAACAAACCTGGATATGAGCACTGCTTATCACCCTCAAACCGATGGTCAAAGCGAGAGAACCATTCAGACCTTAGAGGACATGCTTAGAGCCTGTGTTATCGATTTCGGCAAAGGCTGGGAGAGACATCTCCCTTTGGCCGAATTCTCTTACAACAATAGTTATCATTCTAGTATTAAGGCCGCTCCATTTGAGGCACTTTATGGCCGAAAATGTCGTTCACCTGTTTGTTGGGCTGAAATTGGTGAGAGTCAACTTACACGTCCTAAACTTGTCCTAGAAACCATTGAGAAGATAATTCAGATTCGTAATTGATTGCAAACCGCTCGTGATAGACAAAAGAGTTATGCTGATAGGAGACGTAAACCTTTAGACTTTCAGGTTGGAGATCGTGTTATGTTAAAGGTTTATCCTTGGAAAGGAGTGATTCATTTTGGAAAGCGTGGAAAACTCAATCCCCGATATATTGGTCCCTTTCCAATCCTGGAAAGAATCGGACCGGTAGCATACCGCCTGGAGCTACCATCGGAATTGAGCAGTGTACACAATGTCTTTCATGTTAGTAATCTTAAGAAATGTCTTTCGGAGGAAAACATAGTTGTGCCCTTAAGAGATATTCGTATCAATGAGAAATTGAATTTCGTTGAGGAACCGATTGAGATTATGGATCGTGAGATTAAACGGCTAAAGCATAGCCGTATTCCGATTAAACAACTCCCGACATGGACCGGAGTTCACTTGGGAACGTGAGGACGTTTTCCGTAGGAAGTATCCTAAACTTTTCATGACATCAAGAAACTCGGAGTGAAACCCGGGACGGGTTTCTTCTGAGGCTGGGAGGCTGTGACAACTGGCAATTTAGGGAGTCTATTTTAGGTAACTGCATTTCGTTAAACTAAACCGAGCTTTTGCCTTTAACACTATTTTTATCAACCATGACTTGATTTTATATCGTCTATTGGTTTTCATGGTTTATTTCATTATTGAACGAGTTATCGTATGAGTTTTAACTCTTTTTGGTAGGCACTATTCGATTCGGCACTAGAAAAGCCTAAAACGAGAAATATTGTAACTTTTAGACCGTAACTCGAAAATTGACAAATAAATAGTCAAAACTTGTGGAAAAACCTAAATAACGATGTTAGAAAGTCAAATGAACGTCGTGGGACACTCAAGGGACAATATATGAGCTCGGGAATGGGTAAACGGGATAGTTACGAAAAATAACGGCTTCGGCCCCTCCCCTTTACTCCTAGCCGGCACCCCCTCCCCTCCCTTCTCTTTAATTTCTAGTCCCTAGTCCCTAAATATATATACCCCTCCCCTTCCCATTTCATCCCTTTCACTCTCTCACTAAAAACACACACAAACACACCTTTCTCTCTCTACTCAAATAATAAAACCCTAACCCTAATCAAACCACCACCGCCGCCGCCACTGTCCGGCCACCTACGGCCACCCTCCGGCGTGTGACCACCCACCTCCACCACCATCTTGAAGCTCTCTTTCTCCTCTTTCCAAACATATATTACACGCTCCATATAGACCTCCATAACACCTTCAAATCTTAAGATTAAGATTCGTACTTTTAGGGTTTTCATCAAATATTGTAGATCGGGCTTGAGTAAGGTAAATGGAACATGGGTAAAGCCTGTTTGAGCTTTAAGAAGCCACGTATGGCATAAATATGGCTCGACCATATTGTAATTTTTAGGGCTTTTGGTTTAAACGTGGGATTAAATCTAATTAACACCTAATTAAACATGTAGCTAGTGTTTGGAAATCATGTGGTGTATCATATTATTGGGTTTTTGCATTTTAGGTCTAGTTTCATGTTTTTGATTAGAAATAGTTGATGAGTTTGATGTTTGGTTGATGATTGGAGGTTGATTGATTGTATTTGGATGTTGTGGTATTGATTTGGTAGTGTTTGGTTGGGATGGAAGTGGTGTACGAGCCACCTAGGGCACGTACGAGCCCCTTGGGTTGCGTACGTGACCCACTTGGACCTTGGGTCCGGGTCAGGTCGCTTTGGTAGCTTGTTGGTTGATGTTGTTGGTGTTTACTAATAATAAAAATGGCTTTTATACCAAAAATATCGATAACAAGACTTATCTTGTTATTTACTATTTTAAATGGAAACTAACTACTAAAAATGGAAATGTTTTGTAATAAATAAGTAATTAATGTTCGAGTACACGTTTATCGATATATGCCAATTATGGGCATTTATTACTAGTTTCAAGTATTTATTTACTTACGTTGTGTGCATGGGTTACGGATAACCTAACATTAATAGTGTTGATCCACGTGGGTAGCGGACTTATTAGGTTGACGAATCTAATAAGAGCCCGCTAGGTACGTTGGGTAACCTTATTAATGGGTGAATTATCCTTATGACTCTTTAGGATGCGACCGATTTATGGGATAATAAGCGACACGAATAAACAAATGAGTTTATCGAGTTGACGAATTCGATAAGGTCTACTATTTCTTCCGAAAGTTATTGGACTATAGAGCTTATCGCTTAGATGTCTCATCAAGTTGCATTGAGTCACATATTGGTTAATTGAGTGCATTCATGGCATCATATTGAGTCGGTACACCCACATGAGGATACCAAACACTAGGATTAAATGGTGAAACGAGACATTTTTGGAAATAACGAAATGGAATACATTGGGGTAGATAACGTCGATTTCGGGAAATATATATTAAAATTGGTTTACGTTAATAGGTTGTGCCGAGTCGATAGTTGTTGTGCCGTGATTACCTGTTATCTTCTGCTAGTGTTTATTCGTACGTTGCTTGCTTGAGGTGAGTTTCATAGCCCCACTTTTATCTACGTTTTTTACTAAATTGGGGTGAGAATCATGCTACTGTTTTTGGACTTTTAAAACTATTTGGATTTGCTTATGTGCTTGACTGTTTATGTTAATACAAATAAACCGTAAAAACGTTTATTAATATTTTGCGATCTCTTTGTGTTTTGTTGATAACCAATATAATGTTATCTTAAGTACAATTATAAGGATACATGTTATTTTTGTAAAGCATTTACATATAGTCATCTAATAAAAAAATGTTGTAATTAATCATTTGTTGTAATAGTTTATTAGGATGGGTAAAAATCACAACCCATGGATCGTATCCATAACCCATGGTATTGACCCATACCCACAAGACTAGATACAATGTACTCATTAGATACATTGAATTTTAAAGAATACCCATGGACCAACCCACAACCCATGACCCATGACCCATAACCAAAACACCCATGGGCAAAGAGGAGCGTCCTACGGATCCCTAGGATTACACTAGACGGATCCCTTGTGGGAGGGATCCGTGGGATCCGGGGAACAGTGGCAGAATTTGCCTATAAATAGAGAGCCATTTCTTCATTCTAACTCACCCCTCTTCTTACTAATTCTCTCATATACTCTCATTCTCTTCTAGCAAAAGATCACTTGATCTAGAGAGTACTTCCTCTTTCTTTCTTTAGTGATTCTCGTATAGGTCCTTCTCTAAGGCGAGATCACGAGAATTCTACAAGTCATCCAAGCAAGGGGTCCTTGATTGATTTGTTCCTCCACAAGATTTCTGTAGCGAAGATCTTGTATTTGATATTTCACATATTTGTTGTGTAATAGTCGTGTTGGTTTGGTCCACCGTGTTACGGACTCGGTATTTAGCTTTGTACCAGAAAAAGGTGTAAGCAACGTTGTGAAGGCTTCTCCGCTATGTTGAAGGAGTTCGTTGACATAGTGCTTGAACTCTCGAGTAGGTGACTCAAGGAGTGGAGTAGGGCAAGAAAGGTGTCCTTGTAGCCGAACCACTATAAATCGGTTGTGTCATTTCTATCCCTTTGCTTTACTTTATTTACTTGCTTTATCATTAGACCTATACTTTCTCTACATCCATACGATCTCACATATTATTGACTCTAAAGTTTTTGAAACTAACTAAAAATCGGTAAAACTATTCAACCCCCCTTCTAGTTTTCCACAATTGGCATCCAGAGCTAAGTTTATAAAAGTTTAAAAGTAAACCGTATTTTAAAAACTTTTCGATCACTATTGGTTCTAAAAATTACAAGGAAGGGCAATCTATGCAACGACCACCACTACTTGAAACTAATGGTTTTATATATTGGAAAAATAGATTCGAAACGTATGTGAAGTCTAAAGATATTGATCTTTGGTACATTATTGTTGAAGGCCATTTTGAGGCTACCTCAAAAGATGATAAAGGAAATTTAGTTAACATACCTCATGATAAACTAAACGATGAAATGAAGAAAAAGCTTTCTAAAAATAGTGAAGCTAAAATGGTTTTGTATAATGCTTTACCCAAAAAGGAATTCGAAAGAATTTCTATGCTTAAAACCTCTAAAGAAATTTGGAATTCTTTAGTTGTAACTCATCAAGTTAAAAATAATAAAATTGATTTATTTGTTCAACAATATGAACAATTTTCAATATCGGATGAGGAAACTATAGATCATTCGTTTTCTAATTTTAATACTATTATTACATCTTTACAAGCACTTGATGAATCTTTTTCTAGCCGTAACCATGTTAGGAGATATCTAAGGGCACTTCCATCCAAGTGGAGATCCAATGTGACGGCGATCGAAGAGTCAAAGGATTTGACAATCCTCACCCTTGATGAACTCATAGGCAACTTAAAAGTCTACGAGCTTGTCCTTGCTAAAGACTCCGAAGCCTCAAAGGTGAAAGAGAAACACAAATCTCTTGCCCTTAAAGCCATAAAAGCTTAAAGCGATGAAGAGAACTCCTCTTCGGATAGTGACGACGAGGAGTATGCTATGGCGGTAAGGGACTTTAAAAAGTTATTTAGAAGGAAGGGAAGATACGTCAAACAACCGTATGACGACAAGAAAGGATTCCGGAAAAGTAAAGAGGACGAGAAGCCAAGGGATGATCGTGCTTGCTTTAAATGTGGGGACCAAACCACTTTATTAGTAAGTGTCCCAAACGGGATGATCAAAAGGCGTTCGTGAGCGGCACGTGGGGAATGAGCGACGAGGAGGACGAAGAAATTTGTCTCATGGCAAATGACGAGGTATGTCAAGAATACTATTGTAGCTCATCACTAGATGACGACTCATTGCATAATGAATATGACAAACTGTGCAATATTAGCTTAAAACTAATTAACAAAAACAAGCTTTTAAAAAGTCAAAACCAACATTTAGATAAAGAAGTTATAGAATTAAAAGCAAAATTGAAACGTCTAGAAAAGGGTAAAATAACAAGTGGTGAATGTGAACTTTGCGTTAAACTTCAAACACTAGTTGATCAATTAGATTCTAAAATTGATAGAATGAGTACGAATACTTTAGATATGATATTAGATAGTGTTAAAACCGGTAACAACCAAAAAGGTTTAGGTATTCAACAACTTGATCCATCAACTAGTGAAAACAAAGAAACACAATTTGTTAAGGCACTAGAAAAACCAGCCACTGTTGTGGCGGATCCCACGGATCCCATAAAAAGGGAACCGGCTAGTGTTAAGCCAGGGATCCGTGGGTCTGCTGTAGCAAACAGTGGTAATAACATAGCTTCTTCATCTAGAACTAATTTTGTTGTCGTTAATAAGAAGAAACCAACTCATTTCACCACTAGACAACCACCTCCAAAATATAATCCTATTTTTACAAGAAACAAAGCTCCATCTTTTTCAAAACCTAATCCATCTAGGAGACCTAATAATGTTTACCCGAGAAGTAACCATCAAATGGGATGGAACCCAAGTATGCAAAATGGTTTTTCTTTTCAAAACTTTGCTCCATGGAATGCATACTCACCTTATCCATACATGTCTAACATGAATGGAATGTTTAACACTAATGGATCCATAAACAAATGGGGACCAAACTTTTGAGTTAATTGTTTTCTTAGGTGTGCTTAAAGGTCGACCTAGACCTGGATGAATGGGTCAAGGATAGCGGGTGCACGAGGCACATGACCGGCAATAAAGATCTATTCTCCACATATGAATCCTTCAATGGAGGTAATGTGGTGTTTGGAAATAGCAAAAGTAAAATCATCGGTAAAGGTACGATTTCTAACAAATCTTTAACCATTAACGATGTGTGTCACGTAGAAAACCTAAACTTTAACCTCTTAAGTATAGGACAAATATGTGATAAAAAGTGCAATGTACTTTTTACCGAAACCGGTAGTAAGATATTAAAAAATGGCATAACCATAAGAAGAGGAATTAGGAAACATGGAGTCTATGTCATTAAAATCGGTAATGAACCTAAAGACAAACTATGTCTTACATCTATGGATGATACTTCGACCTTATGGCATCGAAGATTGGGTCATGCCAATATGCGACTTCTTCAGTCGCTATCACCCAAAGATCTAGTAAAAGATCTACCTAAGTTAAAATATGAACATCACTTTTGTGATGCTTGTAACGTAGGAAAACAAGTTCATTCTAGTCATAAAGCTAAAAACATGGTGTCTACAACTAAGTGTCTAGAATTACTACATATGGATTTATTTGGTCCATCCGCTATCCAAAGTTATGGAGGCAACTACTACACTTTGGTCATAGTTGATGATTACTCTAGGTACACATGGACAAAATTCTTAAAGAACAAAACGTAAACGTTTAATTATTTTGTGTTAGGAATTGGAAATTCTAGTGTGAAGCATCGGTCACCCCAAGTATAATATAGCTTAAGTTAGCTCGTAGACATATCGTTTGTTATGATAGTTGTTAGTAAGTTATTAGCTTACTTTTAGTCTAGTGAAACACCGTGGAGGAAGGACGGGTCTTTACCCACTGTATTCCTGATCCACAGGCCGTCAGGAGGTCGTTTAGTTTGTAATCTATAAATACCCTCTACCTTGCAAGGTAGAGGGTTGGATGTTCATTTGGGAATCTAACCTTCCAAGAGTTTCTCTTTCCAGAGTATCCCACTTTCTCTCTCTAAACCATCTAAATTATAAGCCCCATTTGTGTTTGTTTGTGTGTTTGTGAAATCCAATATGTTACAAATGGTATCAAGAGCCATGGTTAGATCATTGGTTGGCTTCCAAACTGTCAAGTTTATTACACAAGTCAACCACTTGTGAATGGTCAACCGTAATAAAATTCAAACAGTCTAAAACCAATGCAATTTCCCTTGGAATATAGTGGATTCCCGGGTCGTTAAGTCCCACGGAGGATTAATGGTGTTTAAAAACGTTCAGATGTCAAATGATCACTAATGATAATGATCAGTAAGGATTTTGATTGGTAATTACACTACTGATTGATTGGAATTGTATTTGGATACAGAACTATAAAGCACAACAATCAGATTAAACAAACGTGAATGCGTATGTTTACTAAATTCTACGTAAACGTACAAAATAAAACGTAAATTTAAAAGAATAAAACACCTATGGATATGAAAATGATATTTTTACAATCCTAATAATAAAAGAAAATTATTAGAAAAAGAAAATTATTTTTATAACTAATTATTTAATTATTATTAATTAAAAACTATTTTTTTTTACTATTTAATAATACCCTAAAATATAATAAAATATGAAATAAAGTTAGAAAAGTGAAATTATGACTTAGAAAAATCTAAAATATTATAAAACTTATTTTGAAACTGAAAATATATTTATTACACTATTTATGTATTTATTATTAATTAATTACTATTTAATGATTATTTAAAATACACTTAAATACAAGAAAATATAAAATTAACCTAGAAAAATGAAATTTTAACTTAGAAAAATCTAAAATATTATAAAACTAATTTTAAAACTGAAAAGATATTTTTTATGCTTTTTATTTATTTATTATTAATTATTTAATACATTTTAACTATTTTAAATTCTAATAAATACTAAACAAACTAGGAAAATTATGAAATTTTTTCTATAAATATCCTATGGTGACAGAAAGCTAAGAAAATTATAAAAACAAGAAGTGCTTAATAATAAGCTGAAAAAGAAAATTAAAAAGCTAATTTCTATTAAATAAACGCTATCACTATTTTTAAAATGATGTTTTTGTGGTTTTTCTTTTTGAAAAATATTTAACTACTGATAATAAGCAACTGTAATGAAAGCAAAAATTTTGGAACTTAAAAATAAGCTGAGAATGAGCTTATGGCTTATTTTGATTTTTCAAGCTTCAATAAGCTTGAAATAAGCTTCACAATTGGAACCAAATGTAAAATAAGATGTAAATAAGCTAAAGTTACTTAAATGAAGCTAAAAAGCACATATAATCACACTGAAAATCTTTAATAAGCTAATTAGCACTTACAAAATACCCTTTGTACCAAACAGGCCTGCAGTCAAATCTAAGAGCAAATTAAGCTCATGAAATAAGCAGAAAAGCTCAAAATTAAAACTAAAGTAGCAAGATGGGTTGGTGGGCTTTCTAAAAAGTCCAAGCTCACACTGTGGAAACCACTGAAGAGCTTATGAAGAGCTTGAGAAAAAGCTTGTATCACACTGAGTTCTCAGTGTATACTGAGAAATGGGACAAACAAAAAGCTACTTGCAGCCTTATTAAATAAGCTAGAAAGGTGAAAATAAGTACTGGACTAAAAAGACGGATAGGTTAGCTTTCCAAAAAACCAAAATTCACAAGCTAAGGTTCACTAATGAGCTTTTTATGAGCTTGTGAAATAGGTTGGCTCAACTGTGCACAGGGCACTTTTTCAAACAAGGTGTTAAAAGAGGCTAAGAAATAAGCTGTTAAATAAGCTAACTAGAAATTATAAAAAATACTATGATAAATATGAGCAGTTGAATATTAATATCCCAAAAGCTCAAATCTTGAAACTTAATATTAAATCCTATATAAAATTATCTAGTTTATTCAAAAATGACTAAACTGAAAATTTTGACTTTTTAAGATAAACACTAAAGTTGACTTTTATGAGTTTTAAATCAAAGCTAATTACTGATTATGTTGTATTAAGCTAAAATAAGATGAAATTAAGCTATGTGACCAAGTTTTAAACAACTGTGATGAATTTTATCTTCTAAATCCTAACAGTTAACAAGTAATATAAGATTAAAAGCTATTTTGACTTTTACTTGAACAAGGACTGGTTTTTAATGTTGCACTGAGTTATAAGGCACTAATGTGACATGAAACAAACAAGAACAAAGGCTTGAACAACTTTTAACACAGATAACAAAGCAAAGACAAACAACCCTTTAACAAACTGTTTTGAGTTTTTTCAAAGCTTATGATAAGGTTTTAAAAGGTACCATTTTGAGGGGTCATTTAAGTCCTTATTTGATCACTTTTGTATCCGTTATTGCTTAATATCGTTCCTTTTCACTTTTTAGGTCTCGTGAAGGCAAAATGCTGGAATGGCACTTATTTGGACGAAAAGGCGCGAATATATGAAGAAAATGGCCAAAGTCGAAATCGAGACACTCACAGTTGATCGCTGCCGGATGAGAAAGTGGTGATCTGCGGCAGAGAACTTTTATGCTCAAAACCCAAGACAGGGCAGTGTTATTAAGACCCTGCCGCAGCGTTTATCGTGGACTGCGGCAGCGGAAGATGTAAGTCGTTGACACTCACAGAGCTAAAGCTGAAACCGGTAAAAGAAGTATATAAGCGCGGAAAAGCAGGTTTATTCACGGTAAGGTCGTAAAACGGAAGTGCTCTGGATTTTTCACTTTTCCTTGCTATAATTCGTTATTGCCTATGTTTTCACTAGTTTATTCCTGAATTTACTGGGGAGTTTTACCATGGAAAATTTTGGAATAGTATTCGAAACTTTTTTGAGTTTTGTCAAACAATTTCCCAACAAACAGAAACGAAACAATAGACACAATTTTCAACAAGTTCGGAAACAAGAACAAACAAAGTACAGTGTAATCACGGAATATTGAGTCACGTTGTAATTTTTGGTCAGGAACAAGTTCATTTTCAGTTTTATCGAAAATTAGAATATAATGAACAATTGACAATCCTAAATCTTCTATTTTAAGTAGTGTCAACAAATTTTGAACCAGTGTA